>UELW01000034.1:257051-331347 GCA_900490495.1 Danionella dracula | reverse complement strand
GTTTATGTTACCCTCGGGTGGTGATCATGTTACCCTCGGGAGGGTTCGTGTTACTCTCGGGTGGTGTTCATGTTACCCTCGGGTGGTGCTCATGTTACCCTCAGGTGCTGTTCATGTTACCCTCGAGTGGTGTTCATGTTACCCTCGGGGGGGTTCATGTTACCCTCGGGGGGGTTCATGTTACCCTCGGGGGTGTTCATGTTACCCTCGGCTGTTGTTCATGTTACCCTCGGGGGTATTCATGTTACCCTCGAGTGGTGTTCATGTTACCCTCGGGTGGTGTTCATGTTACCCTCGGGGGGTGTTCATGTTACCCTCGGGTGGTGTTCATGTTACCCTCGAGTGGTGTTCATGTTACCCTCGTGTGGTGTTCATGTTACCCTCGTGTGGTGTTCATGTTACCCTCGAGTGATGTTCATGTTACCCTCGGGTGGTGTTCATGTTACCCTCGGGTGGTGTTCATGTTACCCTCGTGTGGTGTTAAAGTTACCCTCGGGGGTGTTCATGTTACCCTTGGGTTGTGTTTATGTTACCCTCGGGTGGTGATCATGTTACCCTCGGGAGGGTTCGTGTTACTCTCGGGTGGTGTTCATGTTACCCTCGGGTGGTGCTCATGTTACCCTCAGGTGGTGTTCATGTTACCCTCGGGTGGTGCTCATGTTACCCTCAGGTGCTGTTCATGTTACCCTCGAGTGGTGTTCATGTTACCCTCGGGGGGGTTCATGTTACCCTCGGGTGGTGTTCATGTTACCCTCGAGTGGTGTTCATGTTACCCTCGGCTGTTGTTCATGTTACCCTCGGGGGTATTCATGTTACCCTCGAGTGGTGTTCATGTTACCCTCGGGTGGTGTTTATGTTACCCTCGAGTGGTGTTCATGTTACCCTCGGGTGGTGTTTATGTTACCCTCGAGTGGTGTTCATGTTACCCTCGGGTGGTGTTCATATTACCCTCGGGAGGGTTCATGTTACCCTTGGGTGGTGTTCATGTTACCCTCGGCTGTTGTTCATGTTACCCTCGGGGTTGTTCATGTTACCCTCGGGTGGTGTTCATGTTACCCTCGGCTGTTGTTCATGTTACCCTCGGGGGTGTTCATGTTACCCTCGAGTGATGTTCATGTTACCCTCGTGTGGTGTTAAAGTTACCCTCGGGGGTGTTCATATTACCCTCGGGTGGTGATCATGTTACCCTCGGGAGGGTTCGTGTTACTTTCGGGTGGTGTTTATGTTACCCTCGGGAGGGTTCATGTTACCCTCGGGTGGTGCTCATGTTACCCTCAGGTGCTGTTCATGTTACCCTCGGGTGGTGTTCATGTTACCCTCGAGTGGTGTTCATGTTACCCTCGGGTGGTGTTCATGTTACCCTCGGGTGGTGTTCATGTTACCCTCGGGTGGTGTTCATGTTACCCTCGGGGGTGTTCATGTTACCCTCGGGTGGTGTTCATGTTACCCTCGGGTGGTGTTTATGTTACCCTCGCGTGGTGTTCATGTTACCCTCGCGTGGTGCTTATGTTACCCTCGGGTGGTGTTCATGTTACCCTCGGGTGGTGCTCAAGTTACCCTCGGGTGGTGTTCATGTTACCCTCGGCTGCTGTTCATGTTATCCTCGGGGGTGTTCATGTTACCCTCGGGTGGTGTTCATGTTACCCTCGGGTGGTGTTCATGTTACCCTCGGCTGCTGTTCATGTTATCCTCGGGGGTGTTCATGTTACCCTCGAGTGGTGTTCATGTTACCCTCGGGTGGTGTTTATGTTACCCTCGAGTGGTGTTCATGTTACCCTCGGCTGGTGTTCATGTTACCCTCGGGGGTGTTCATGTTACCCTCGAGTGGTGTTCATGTTACCCTCGGGTGGTGTTCATGTTACCCTCGGGGGTGTTCATGTTACCCTCGGGTGGTGTTCATGTTACCCTCGAGTGGTGTTCATGTTACCCTCAGGTGGTGTTCATGTTACCCTCGGGGGTGTTCATGTTACCCTCGGGTGGTGTTTATGTTACCCTCGAGTGGTGTTCATGTTACCCTCGGCTGGTGTTCATGTTACCCTTGGGGGTGTTCATGTTACCCTCGAGTGGTGTTCATGTTACCCTCGGGTGGTGTTCATGTTACCCTCGAGTGGTGTTCATGTTACCCTCGCGTGGTGCTTATGTTACCCTCGGGTGGTGCTCAAGTTACCCTCGGGTGGTGTTCATGTTACCCTTGGGTGGTGTTCATGTTACCCTCGGCTGCTGTTCATGTTATCCTCGGGGGTGTTCATGTTACCCTCGGGTGGTGTTCATGTTACCCTCGGGTGGTGTTCATGTTACCCTCGGCTGCTGTTCATGTTATCCTCGGGGGTGTTCATGTTACCCTCGGGTGGTGTTCATGTTACCCTTGGGTGGTGTTCATGTTACCCTCGGCTGCTGTTCATGTTATCCTCGGGGGTGTTCATGTTATCCTCGGGGGTGTTCATGTTATCCTCGGGTGGTGTTCATGTTACCCTCGGGTGGTGTTCATGTTACCCTCGGGTGGTGCTCATGTTACCCTCGGGTGGTGTTCATGTTACCCTCGGGCGGTGTTCGTGTTATTGTTCCTCGGGCGGTGTTTCAGGGTCTGCTGGATACATTGATTTTTAATCCCAATCAAGACATAATAATTAATAAATAAATACTTAAAAGATATTTACTTTAGCCAGGAAACAAGTGATTCAAACAGCAAATATACTTTATTTATTGTTTTTTTTAAAGATTTTTCCTTCACATTTGTCACAATTGAAACCATGGGTGGTGTTCTCATTATTGTTATTTTGGCTATTGCATTTTGGGTCTTTTAATTCACAAAATCATAGAATGTTTTACTAAAATCTAAAATTGTATGTTTGCATGTGATTTAAGTTTGTGTGCGAGGACAGAATAAAGGTAAAGAATTTTCCTTTTTCACTCTTATACAGGCCCCGGGTCCAGCAGAGCCGAACACCTCGTGTGTAATATAAATGTTAAAGTGAAAGTGAGCAGTTGGCCAGATGTGGAGAGAGCCATACATGGAGTGTGTGCTCTGCATGTAACCCATCCCAGTGTACACACACACACAGCAGTGAACAAACACACCGTAAGCACTCACCCGGAGCAGTGGGGGCCATGGCTGCGGGGCCCGGGGAGCAGTCGGAGAAACTGGAGCTCGCTCGAGGGCTCCACAGCTGTGGTTGTTGAAGATGGAGAGCAAGTGTTTCATCACTCACTCCACCTTCAACTCAGTGGATCTGGGGATCGAACCTGTGACCTTCTGATCACAAGTCCATCTCCTTATCTACTGGACCACAACTGCCACCCACCGGGGGTATACAGTGTGGGGTCATAAAAAATGTGTTCTGATGTTTTTCACAGAAAATGAACCGAGGCCAGTGAGTCTCATTTTAAAATAATAATTGCTTGCATTATTTTTCTTTTGATGAAAACTGTGCCGTAGAATATTAAACACTCTCTCGTAGAAAAACACTCCGAAGGTAAGGTTATAGAGCAACAGCGGCAACTTTATTTTGTAACAAAAACGGAAATGGTTCTCTAAAGAAAAACTACGGAAAGCTACACGTAAAGTCGAGAAGGAAGAAAGGCCGGGGAAAAAGAGAGCGAAAAGTCTCCGTGCACGCGAAGTTAAGCTCTCCGTAGGGGATAGGCCCATCACTGCACGGAAACTCCACCCACTTTCCCAGGCACCTCCCTCTCAGGCTAAGACTATTTACATACATTCAATATCATTTTAAAATGCCAAAATAGATAATTACCAATACCAATTATAATGAATGTAAATTTCTGGTACAACTGAAAACGCGTCCCACACACCCAAACACCAAATACAATGTCTTTCCTCCTATAGAAACCATATTAAACAAAAAATATATTTACCTCCCATATTTTCCATTTTTTAAATAGCTCCAGTGAGCCACTAGGGCGGCGCTAAAGAGCCGCTGGTTGCTGACCCCTGGACTAGGCAAACAGAGCTGTGCCTGCGCAGGTTTGACACAAACGCTGAAGCGCCCGAGCGAGGTTTTTTTGTTCTCGAAAGAGGGCATTGGGATTGTGTGTAGTGAAAGTGCTGTTCATGAAAAAGTGAGGATGTAACATCATGAAAACAAATCTCATTTAACAGAAATGGTGGTGAAGTAAATCATTTTTTTTTCCCGGACAACTTAAAATAAAATCCAGCTATGCATTCCTCATTGCCTGTATATCAGAATCATTGCTAAGTGTGGGTGTGTCTGCATGCTCTGCAACAGAAAGCTTCCCAACAAAGATGGCGTCCCCAAAGAGGCCGTGTAACAAAAGTGCACTATACGTATTAAAAAACTTTATTGCATGAAATTTACGTATAAAACATTTTTACAACTTTAGATATTTACAAGAAGCATTCCATCTTATGGGTTGAGCTAAACCAGTGTTTCTCAATTATTTTCTGTCGCGCCCCCCCCAGGAAGAAAAAAACATCTCACGCCCCCCGCGCAACTATAAATAGTATTATTTGTCTTTAAATGTGTTATAAGTACACCTCTGCATAACACAGTATCCTTATTAACGTATAAGAGAAAAAAAAGAAATATGGACCAACTTACAACAAAGAATATCTTTATTAACTGTAGCAGAAAAGATTTAAGCTGCATCTGAAATGTAAAAAAATATTAACTCTTAATAAAACTATAAACATTGTTTGACTGATCGTGATTGCTGCCAATATTAGACACGTTTTCACTGAAAAAACTCAAGCACCTTATCAGCGTGATTAGAGTGTAATGTCTAAATGACGCCTTCATTTATTTTTCTTCATGCTGTCCGCTGTCAACATTTGTAGACTCAGTAAGCACACCTGTCTCTCCTCGTCTCACACCGCAGTCACAGTGAAGCCAAGCGCTACAAAAGCATCATATTTCCTCGTCTTAGCTTTCGGGAGACTTTCGTTTGTCTCTTTATCTCCTTCTCTCTCCGCCTGTCTTCTACACTTCGTGTCTACACTTCATACTCTGCCAATGAGAGCACCACTGCCCCCTAATGTAGTGGAGTGGTACTGCACTTCATTCTAGAACAGTAAAAAAAAATTAAAGCTGCAAGCAGCGATGGAAGGGGTCCCGCACGATGCGTCCGCTGGAGTGAAGGCACCGCCTCCCGGTTTTTTGAGTTTTTTCACTCGTCGTCGTCAAGAGCTCGAAACGAGGTGAAAAGGCACTTTACCTCGTATCCAACGTTACAAATCTTTAAACGTGAAGACGATCTTTATTGTTACACAAACAACACGTATAAAAACAAGAGTCAGTGTCATAAGATTAGCATAAGATTAGCATATCATACTGTTTAGAATAACAAGATTTTCACACTTCAATTTTTTCACGTACGTTGGATGAAGTATGTGGGAGATACAGCCACAAATACACATGCAGTAGATGGCGCTATAAGCGTATCGTCACTTAAGCATAGCAACTTGGTCAGAAGGGTAGGCTCGTAATTCCATAATTTTTTCATAGTTTTTGGATAAAGTATGCGACTGCTACAGTAACAAATCCATTTAGCCCTACGTTTAAAAAAAGTAAAGTTCGTTTACTTTAAAAATGACATCAAAAATTGGATTTCTTTATTGCATTTCTCTAATTTCATCAAAGCAATGAAACATAATTCGTTAATATTGTAATCGTACAACAGAGTAGTCACGTGGTGCGTCGTTCTCTACAGGATGCACTGCAGGGAAAATAAACATTTAATCATGAAGGCTCATTATGTATTCGTAGCAAACTTAGTCATTTTTATAGTAGGCTAATATAGATACATAAAGCATGTGTTGCCTTCATTATAAGGCTTATACAAGGCTTTTAATTTTTTGCGGCTCCAGACCTATTTGTTTTTTGTTTTTTTTTGGTACAATATGGCTCTTTCAACATTTTGGGTTGCCGACCCCTGGCCTAGGAGGAGTTCGTCAAAGTACGGAGTCTACGTTTTTTACATAAAACCTCAAATATCCGGTTTTCCGTTCGGTTTTGAAACTCGACCCAATTTACTTTTTTGTAGGTCTTAAGGTCCTACACGCATGCGACAAGTTTTAAGTGTGTATGCAATACTCTGGCTGAAATAGAAGCGTAAAACTACGAAAAACAGGCTTTCAATGCTCGCCACTAGGTGGCGCTATAACGGATTATGTTCGTTGTCATACGCCTGTTCTCAGGCTTGGACTACGATGAGAATGAAACAAGTTTGAGACGGATCGGATATTCTATGCCGAGTTATAACAACTTCCTGTTTCGAGTCGAAATTTGGATATTGGCCCGCCGTTACGACCACATACTTTATGATAGTCAATAAAGCTTCTCAATTTCAAGCCGTATGCCTTATGATGATACTCAAGAAGTTTGGAGATGTTTGATAAAATCTGTGGGAGAAGTTCGTCAAAGTAGAACGAGAAAAAACTCCCATTTTTAGAGGTTTTTGCGAAATAACTGAATTCCAGTCGATTTTGGAAACAGGATTTATATTAGTAAAAGTTGCAGCTTGGTACTTTACAAATGTGTACCAAATTTCATTCGCCTACGACAAACCGGTTACGCAACAGCTGCAAAAAAACGCGTTAGGTGGCGCTATAGAGCAATTTTTTTATTCATTTTTCGAAACACAATCAAACGTAAATTTTCACCAGGTCTGAGGCGTGTGCAAAAATCTGTGACTTTTCGTTTATGTTCAGGTACCCAAAAGTCACCGGAAAGACGGTAAAGAATAATAATTAAAATATATATAAGAATTTTTCGAAAAACAATAAGGTTCTTGCCCCTTCGGTGCTCAACCCCTAAAAATAGAAAAATAAAAAAGCATGGGGCCCACTATTTGAGAAGCACTGAGCTAAACCAACATGGCAGATGGTTCCAGCTGGGTTGATCTTGCAAACTATTTTGGGTTTTGGTAAAAATCCTCAACAATTAAATTGGATTTATCAAACAACTCACATTGATTAAAACTTTTAAATTAGACCTGTTGACGCCTTTCCAGAAAATCTAACGTTTTAAGAAAATTTTAATTGAACTAAAATGTATAACATAATAAATATGATACATTTTATAAAATTATTGTTCAAATACATAAGAAATGCAACTAAACATTGAAATCAGCAATGAGCGTAACATTACAATAAGTGATTTACTTTATTAATTAATTAATTATTTACATATATTATATAAAGTATTATATATTATGTGTGAAGTCAATCGGTTTATTTCTTTTTTTAATCTGTGCAGTCCATCTACCGTTCAAAACCATGAAGGCCAGCGACATCGCTCCTCTTTTCTGATTGGTTGAGAGTCTCAGAAAGAGTTTTTCTATTGGCTAAACCACCCTGCAGGAGCGCCCCGCCATTGGAACCTAGAAACAGCGCCACAATTTATTTTCGATTTGTTGCTTCGGGAGAAAGCGTTTGTATCGTATTTCATCGTTTGTTGACAACAAATGGTGTTTATCCGTACTCTGGCACGCAAAACTAGTTAGATTATTAACTCAAGAGTTTTTGGACTCGCCTCGGCGCGAATAGAACCGCTCAACAATCGGAGAGGAGCGATTTTACTCGTTTGGGATAACGTTTCCACTTTCACGCCCAGCTGTGAAGATTGAGATTAAAACACGAAGAAGGAATGAGTAAACAGCTTGAAGGTAAGACGTTAAATGTCCCAATATAATAAAAAAATAGAGTTAAACGCGGTTGTGGAAAAACGACAGTTATAAACGTAACGCTGTTTACTTCAGTATTAGCGCGTTAGCATGTTTGCTAACTTAACCTGTCAAGTTTACAAAACACGTAACCATACTACTAGGCTTTTTGTTGTTTTAAAACGTTATTTTGAGTTGAACCCTTCGTAAGTTGAATAACACGCCTCATTATTCTCAGAATGAATCGTGTCAGAGTGGATTTTAAAGGGTTGCCAGTTCGCATCTTGGAGAACGCGGATGCACCAGAAAGCCTTCAAAACATCCGGTAAAGACATTTCCCAAACATTGGGACAAAATGACAGCAATTCCGCGAGACTAACGTGTTCTACATCTGTTAAGGTGTCCAGAGAGTCGTCTCACTCCTTTTACATTCCCTAAATCCAAAGTGGCTCTATGGGACCCCTCTCCTAGAGGTGATGCTGTGAGTCTCCATTTTTCATACTATAGGTGAGTATCTGGCATCCATTACAAGTACAATATTGTTATACCTTTCAGTAGCAACTAAAGCTGAAAACATGCCAAATAGCGGGGGTTGGTCATTCTGTAACTGGAAGGTTGGTGGTTCGACCCCGCTATAGGGCCATTCTGCTGTCGTGGCCCTGGGCAACCCACATTGCCCAGTATGGATGAGAGTGACTGGTGGGTGTGTTTGGTGGATGTGTGTGACTGATGGGGGGTGTTTGGTGGATGTGTGTGACTGGTGGGGTGTCTTTGGTAGAGGTGTGTGACTGGTGGGGTGTCTTTGGTGGAGGTGAGTGACTGGTGGGGTGTGTTTGGTGGAGGTGAGTGACTGGTGGGGTGTCTTTGGTGGAGGTGAGTGACTGGTGAGGTGTGTTTGGTGGAGGTGAGTGACTGGTGGGGTGTCTTTGGTGGAGGTGAGTGACTGGTGAGGTGTGTTTGGTGGAGGTGAGTGACTGGTGGGGTGTCTTTGGTGGAGGTGAGTGACTGGTGGGGTGTGTTTGGTGGAGGTGAGTGACTGGTGGGGTGTCTTTGGTGGAGGTGAGTGACTGGTGGGTTGTGTTTGGTGGATGTGTGTGACTGGTGGGGTGTGTTTGGTGGATGTGTGTGACTGGTGGGGTGTGTGTGACTGGTGGGGTGTGTTTGGTGGATGTGTGTGACTGGTGGGGTGTGTGTGACTGGTGGGGTGTGTTTGGTGGAGGTGAGTGACTGGTGGGGTGTGTTTGGTGGCTGTGAGTGACTGGTGGGGTGTGTTTGGTGGAGGTGAGTGACTGGTGGGGTGTGTTTGGTGGAGGTGAGTGACTGGTGGGGTGTGTTTGGTGGATGTGTGTGACTGGTGGGGTGTGTTTGGTGGAGGTGAGTGACTGGTGGGGTTTTTTTGGTGGAGGTGAGTGACTGGTGGGGTGTGTTTGGTGGAGGTGAGTGACTGGTGGGGTGTGTTTGGTGGATGAGTGTGACCGGTGGGGTGTGTTTGGTGGATGTGTGTGACTGGTGGGGTGTATTTGGTGGAGGTGAGTGACTGGTGGGGTGTTTTGTGTGTGACTGTGTGTGAGGTTGTTTTTGGAGTGACTGGTGGGGTTTTTTTGGTGGATGTGTGTGACAGGTGGTTGTTTTATGGGTTGAGTGTGACCCTGGGTGGTTGTTTGGTGGTGTGTGTGCTGGTGGGGTGTATTTGGTGGAGGTGAGTGACTGGTGGGGTGTGTTTGGTGGATGTGAGTGACTGGTGGAAGGTGTTTGTTGGTGGGCAGGAGGTCGTAGGTGCAGAATGGCAGTCACGTTCTGTCAGACTGCTCCAGGGCAGCTGAGGGCTATCAAGGTAGCTTATCACCACCAGAGAGTGAACGTGGAGTGAATGAATAATGCTCTGATAATTGTAAAGCGTCTTTGAGTGTCTAGAAAAGCGCTATATAAATTAAATGCATTTTATATATATATATATATATATATATATATATATATATATATATATATATATATATATATATATATATATATATATATATATATATATATTTAGTACTTTATGGATATAGAAAAAAACACAAGTTAAAATGCAAAGAAAAATACTCAAGGATTTATTCAGGAAAAAAAACAGGCAAGATTTTAACTGTTTATTCTTCTCTATTTGATGAAAACAATTAACTACAATACGAAATATCAAAGTTCAATGCGTACAACCAGGGTGCACAAACTTAGAGGGGGAAAAATACCTAAAGAAGGAACCCAAGGAAAAGAATACATTTAGGCCTTAGTGTTAGAAATAATGTTAAAATCGATGAACCAATGGATATTCATATTTTCTGATTTAAAGAAAGATGAGAATAGTTTGTTTTGTGGCACATTTGTGTAATTATGTTAAACAATTTTGGACAGATATATCTGTGTTTCTTAGAGGAATACTTCTTGCTGAATTATAAAAGAAGCATTTGTCATCAAATCAGGACTCTGAAGTGGACTCTGTGCACATTTCCAGTCGCTCCTCATTCTATTGTTCTGTTGTCGACTTCTGTAGTTATAGTTCTATTACTTTATATTACTATATTTTATAATTTTATATATATTACCCCTTGTGTGGCCTTCGGGTCAACTTGAGCCATTTCTCATTTTTACAAGAGTAAAAATGTTACAAGTGTATATTCTTTTCTAGTAGGGACTGGTTGCAATAATTCAAGATATGTTCTCTGTATTGTTTGAATTTGAGAAGTCATATATGCTAATGTGTTATGGAGTAAAATTTAGATTTTTAATTGCTTTTAAAATGGGAAAACCCCACAAAGGTTGAGCACCTTTGACTTCTATAGTTATAGTTCTATTACTTTATATTTTGCTACTTCTTTTTCTAGAATATTATTATTAGGGGTGCACCAATACCAGTATCGGCCTTGATACCACATTTTCTAAAGTATTCATACGCTATGAATATTTGGACTAGCAGTGTTAGCCCCGCGTCGCTAATTAGCCTAGCCTCCAGAGTTTCACGCCACATTGAGCTCGAACACCAACCAGGCTTCATTTATAATTTTTTTTTATAATGATTTATCCTATAATATGTTGCATACAACATGCTTTTCGTTGTAAATAAATTGTCTTAATTCGCAAACTAGTCCCTCGTTTGTTAGTTTTTTAATTATATGACTACAGCTGTTACCTGTAAATTTAAATCATGCTTTTATTTAGTATCGTTATCGGTGAGTACTGAAATGCAAGTACTCGTACTCGTTTGCCAAAAAAGTCGAATCGGTGCATCCCCCTAATTACTACATTCTATTACTCCTATCTTGAGCAATTTACTTATATAACCTGTATTACTGTGCGACGTTATTGTGTAATTTTTGTGTGCCAACACTGCAGAGTACTACTGCACCACAATACGTTCCGCATAAAGATGGGGATCGGCTCACTTCTATTCAGAGTTTGAGGCTGGTATTAATGTGAACGCATAGAATCTGACTGTGTGGCACGACGGATCACGCAGTAGAACGAGTGCTTATAAGATAAGATAAGATATTTCTTTATTAATCCCGAAGGAAATAATTTTTCCAGTGCTTATTTAAAAATATAAATATACAAATACAAAGAAGAAATTTAGAAAAAATAAAATACAAATAAATACAATGTACTATAAAACTAGGATGTACTATAAAAGACAGAAATATTATATAGTTTATGCTCCACAATCTCATAATATCTTTAGTCGTAATATAATAACTCAAATATATTTCGTTATTGAGAAGACGCTTAACAAGATCAAAGATTGAGGTGAAGGTATTTGATCTGACGACCACAATTTCCAATTGCTGGACAAAAATCCTTATGTATCTATCCCTCCTTTTCTGTCTCGTTCACTCTCCTCTCTATCTCTCCCTTTATTTCTCTCTTCTTCTTTCGCTCTGTCTCTTTCACTTTCTCTCTATTTCTTTCACTCTCTCCTCTTTTGCTTTTTCTCTCTCTTTGTTTTTTTCTCCTCCTCTTTTTGTCTCTCTCTTTCACTCTCTTCTCTCCTCTCTTTCTTTATCTCTCTCTTTTCTCTGTTTTTTTCTCCTCTTTTTGTCCCTGTCTCTTTCACTGTCTCTTCTCTCCTCTTTTTCTTTATCTCTCTCTTTTCTCAGTTTTTTTCTCCTCCTCTTTTTGTCTCTGTCTCTTTCACTCTCTTCTCTCCTCTCTTTCTTTATCTCTCTCTTTTCTAAGTTTTTTTTCTCCTCCTCTTTTTGTCTCTGTCTCTTTCACTCTCTTCTCTGTCTATCTCTCTCTCTCTTTTCTCAGTTTTTTCTCCTCCTATTTTTTGTTTTTTTATCTTCTTTTTTTTTTGTTTTCTCTTTTTTTCTCTTTTTTTCTTTTTTTTTTTTTTCTGTCTTGTCCTGTCTCTTTCACTCTCTCTCCTCTCTTTCTTTATCTCTCTTTTCTCTGTTTTTCCTCCTCTTTTCCCTCTTTTGTCTGTCTCTTCTCACTCTCTTTTCTCCTCTCTTTTCTTTATCTCTCTTTTCTCAGTTTTTTTCTCCTCCTCTTTTTGTCTCTGTCTCTCACTCTCTTCTCTCCTCTCTGTCTTTATCTCTCTCTTTTCTCTGTTTTTTTCTCCTCTTTTAGTCTCTGTCTCTTTCACTCTCTTCTCTCCTCTCTTTCTTTATCTCTCTCTTTTCTATTTTTTCTCCTCCTCTTTTTGTCTCTTTCACTCTCATCTCCTCTCTTTCTTTAGCTCTCTCTTTTCTCAGTTTTTTCTCCTCCTCTTCTCCCTCTTTTTGTCTCTGTCTATTTCACTCTCTCTTCTCTCTCGCTTCTTTTCTCTTTCACCCCCTCCCTCTTCTTTTTCTTCTTTCTCATCTCTCTCTCTCTCTCTCTCTCTGTCTTTCACTTTCTTCTCTCTCTTTCTCTCTTTTTTCACACTCTATTTCTCTGACCTCTTCTCTTTTGTTATCTCTCTCTTCTCCTCTCTGTCTTTTCTCCTTCTCTTCTCTCCCTCTTTTTCTCTGTCTCTTTTATTCTCTTCTCTCCCCTTCTTTCACCCTCTCTTCTCTTTCCCCTCTTTCTCTCACAACTTCCTTTTTCTTTCATTATTTCTCTCTTTTTCTCTCTTCTCTCCTTCTCTCTCTATTTTTCTTTTTCGACCTCTTTTCTCTCTTCTCCTTTCTCTCTTTATTATTTCTCTCTTTCTTCTATCTCCCTCTCTTACTCAAATTCTTCTTAGTCTACTCTGTTCTCCATCTTTAAAAATTGACTCACAATATTAGAAGTCATCTGATCGTTCCGTGTTTCAGGAATCCAAGACTGTTCCTTTCAGAGAAAGCTTTACGGCTGGCTCGCCGGCATGCCCGACAGATCAACAAGCCTCGCTTTTCCTTCTTCCTGCTGGGGACGTTGGCGGTAGACAGTGGTTAGTATTCGGATATTTCGTTGTTCTTTGTATTCTGTCACGTTTGTTAACTCCCTCAAATGTTCCAACTCAGACGAGGAAGGCGTAACGATAACTCTGGACCGCTTCGATCCAGGCCGAGAGCAGACAGGATCTCCTGGGAAAGCTCCAACAGCGCTGCTCCCCGGAGACATCCTCGTGCCATGTGTGTTCGAAGCCCAGCGTGCTCCTGACAGCACCGTGTGCGCCAGTGAAGACTTGAGCCTCTCATTTCAGGTAGTGATGGGACGGCTGGGGCACCGGTTGCTGGGGAATCTATTGTTACCCTTCAGCAGCAGCTGCAGTGTTGAGAGCTCTCCTGGTTTGGTGAATTGTGTTTAATTCTGTTCATATTTCATCTCCTTTCAGATGCTCGAGCATTTCTACTGCAGTAAAGAGATGCTGGAGTTGTGCAAGCTCATCACCCTGAGAGCTCGGCTCAGCTGCGTCGAGAACATGGATAGACTCACTTTTGATCTGTCCTGGGCTGCTGTGACTGCAGCATGCACGTTAGATGCTGTCCCTATTAGGGCAGTGCCTATCATCCCTACCGCGCTCGCTAGAAACCTCAGCAGCCCGGCAGGGGTGAGCCAAAGCAGCAGGAAGCGAGGGTAAGGAACTGTTTGCGCATTGTCGTGCCCTTTATGTGTGTATTCAGTTTTAACTGTGATGTTCTCTTTCAGGTTTCTCACCATGGATCAGACACGGAAACTCCTTCTCGTACTCGAATCTGATCCAAAGGCATACACGCTCCCTCTTGTTGGGATGTAAGACGTCGTTGCCTACAATCAGAGCTTGTGATTGTGTGCTGGGTGGTCACAGAAGGTGTGTAACAGTTGTTCTCGGTTGGCAGATGGTTGAGTGGAGTCACACACATCTATAATCCTCTGGTGTGGGCGTGGAGTCTGAGGTTCCTGCACTGCTCCTCCCTTCAGGACAAGTGAGTGCCTCGTCCATCTGTTGTTTGGCTTCTATGAGGCTTTAAGGTGCTTAAAGAGATCGCTGTATGTTAGTGTTATTGGTAATTGTCAAACTATTCTAGACTGGAACAATGAGTAGTCTCTGGGCTTCATCCGGCCAAAATATTGAGAAGCTGCTTTTGAGGCCTCTTAAAGAGAATTACAGGTTTTTCATGTGGTGTGAGTTTAACCCTTTACGATGCACATTACTATAATTCATACAAAAACTTTAAGCACTTCTTTTTTCTTTCTTCGAAACAGTTACGACAAGGTTTGTTTCATACAGCAAAATGTCTGTAAGCCTCTACCTCAGTGCTTCTCAAACTTTTTTAACCAAGTACCACCTCAAAAAGAACTTATAATAATAATAATAATAGTAATAATAACGCCTTCAATTTATATACCGCTTTTCTGGACACTCGAAGATGCTTTACAATTATCAGAGCATTATTCTCTCACTCCACATTCACCAAACACACCCCACCAGTCACACTCATCTGTCACACACATCCACCTAACACCACCAGTCACACTCATCCACCAAACACCCCCCACCAGTCACGCTCGTCTGTCACACACACCCACCAGTCATACACACCCACCAGTCGCTCACATCCACCAGTCACACACCTCCACCATACACACTCCACCAGTCACACACCTCCACCAGTCACACTCATCCACCAAACATCCCCCACCAATCACACTCATCTGTCATACACATCCACCTAACACGCCCCACCAGTCATTCACATCCACCAAACACACTCCACCAGTCACACTCATCCACCAAACACCCCCCACCAGTCACACTCATCTGCCACACAGCTCCACCAAACACACTCCATCAGTCGCTCACATCCATCAAACACGCCCCACCAGTCACACACATCCATACTGGACAATGTGGGTGAAGTGGCTTGCCAAGGGCCACGATGGCAGACTGGCCCTAGCGGGATCGAACCACCAACCTTCCAACTACAGAACGACAAACACCACCACTGCACCATCTTTCCATCCCAACTTGGAGCTCCATGTACCACCAGTGGTATGCGTACCACAGTTTGAGAACCACTGCTCTAATTGAGCGAATAAATCCACTCGAATAAAGAGAAGCCAATGACAGAATTTTTTTTTCAAGCTAAACATTAACATCACTCTACAGATTATACAAAGAAAACCAAAGAAACACATATACACATATAGTGATGATTCCTTGGTGACATCTACCATACAAAAACTCAGTTTTGTATTGTAGGTATTTATATATATATATATATATATATATTACACATACATACACACACATTAGGGATGCAATGGTACAAAGATATCACGGTTCGGTACGTTTTTTTTCTGTTTGGTTCTGATGGCTCATCAATATCAAATTAGTAGTTTTTTTTAATCATATGATCACATGAACAGATTTAAAAATATTATTTAATACAGTAGACATGGAAACATGAGAAGCTCCGCCCCTCTAACTTTTGCTCAGACAGCCGTTTCTCTGATATGTGCATGTTACATACAGCTGTTATTCAAATGAGGAACTGAAAAATTGTGGTTCACATGTGTTACTGAACCAATGATGAAAGTATTCCAGCATGCCTACTACACTTTTACTCTATTTGCATTTATTGTATGCGAGTTGCATTAGATAAACTAAAATTATGGCTGCCATAATTGCTCTGTATGTGTACATGCATGTGCGTGTGTGCGCGTGTGTGTGTGTGCGCGTGTGCGAGCATATATATATATATATATATATATATATATATATATATATATATATATATATATATATATTATGCCTCGACCCTATTTCAGCTATGATCACACGATCAAATATCATGACATCATTTTAATGCTGTCGATCAGAGTTGTCTGTTGTTTTCTGTTGTGATAATGGATCACCATCCAACACATGATCTATTTAATAGGGTTTCCATGGGGTCTTAACAAGTCTAGAATTGAAAAGCCCACATTTTAGGTCTTAAATTCACTGTTCTAGGTCTACAATAATGGTTCTGTTCTAATTTTTCTGCTGTCCGTGTTTCGATGGGTATTGATCTAATACTCATCAATGGAAATGTGATTGTGCGGGTTACCAGAGACTGAGAAAACAAGCATAAACGCTCAAAAGCATAAAAGATATTGTTGAGGTTGCCAGAGATTGAGGAAATACTCATAAACTCAACTTTGTTAAAGGCATGGTTAGGGCTACCAGGGTTTAAACCTTTGGTTAATGGTTAAGGTGTCAAACAATATATTTGAAGCAAATGTTTATTATTGGAAAAAAGTTTTCTCTGTGTTTTTGGGGTTATGATAAGTTTAAATTTAAGACCCTTTAGAGTTCAATTTAATTAAGAAGCATACTGAAAGACCAATTTAAGCTGTGAAATATAATATCTGTAAGAGATTTTCAGTGGATCGTGAAGTTCTGAGGAGATTCAACCACCATCAAAACAGTTTCTTCCACAGGTTTGCTTTAACACTCTAAAAGCAGCCAAACCCTGAAACTCACACCAGAAAGATTACTTTCAAAAGTCTGTAATAGAGGGGTGTAGCTTAAAATTGTCCAAACAAAAGAAATTGTTGTTTCTAATCAATGTTTTCTAGGGTGTTGATGGAAGGAGGTTGTTTTCTTGCTGTCTTGTACTCTATGACTCATCGGGAACCTGAGTTCTACCAGTGTAAATCAGGCAGCGGAGTACAGCAGCTAAGCTTTCAGCTGCTCACCAGCACAGAGTCCCTTACTCTTTATAAGGTCAGTCCGTGTGCCTTTCTCCTTTATATTTCAAATGAGTATATTTGCTGCTTAAAGTTGGATGAATTGTTTCAGTCTCACTGTTTAATGTGTGCCAACTACTGAGTGTGTTTACTCATCGGAGTGTTTATTCTTACGCAGAATGTAGAGCCTGTGGACGGAAGGCCTTTACAGTTTGAGCTCAGTGCTGAGAACCAAAACCAGGAAACTGTGTTGTTTGAGGAAGTGCTCAAACAGACCAAATTAACAGGGTAACACAACCATTTCTGACACTTGTGAATTAGTTCCATTAGTGGCTATAACTACTTGAAATGTCACTGGCCGTTTGGGTTAGGTTGTAATACTATAAACGACACACATTAAAAGATGCTACAATGAATGTTTCTTATGCAAATTAAATTTGTATTTCTTGTGAAGAGAGCATTTTGCTGCAAAACAAATAAAAGGAGAGTATTTTGGATCATTGTTTTTATTAAAACAGAAGAGAGTTTCACCATTTCACCACGCAGGAGTTGGATCTCTGCTTTGATTGCTATTGACCTATTGTATAAGTCAGACACTTGGTCTGCAGAGAGTATCAGCTTCAGAAACCCAATGAAACCAGAACACATCTGTCTGTGTGCGCATGAGATGTTAAGCTTTTTTTCTCAAGAGCTCCAGTGAGTTTTGAAGATGTTCTTCACCATTTTTTTTTCACACCTTGTTTTAGTCATGTTTTAGAAAGCCTATAATAGGCAGGAAATACCCTCACTTGCCAAATAGATCAATATTAACCACTAAATACACTATTTGCAGCCACAAACGTAATCAGGTGTTTGATCATATTTGAAATTTGATTGACTTTACAAGCTGCATTGTAATTAGACCATGTTGCAGTCGCCTGAGACGAGTTGGAACATTTGACATAGCAGCAAGTAAAATTGTGAAATGACATCATTGGTGCCAAAGAGATAACTTCAAGTATGAATATTGTGCTGTGCCTTATGTGAAAAGACCTCAACACAAATGCTGACCACTGATGGGATTCTGATGCACAAGCATCTTGGTTTTTTTGATCAATGTTTTGCATCATTAAACATGTGCTTTCTTCCATCAGGATGACTCTTGCAGCATCTGCTGCTGCTTCCCAGAACAAACTGTCTATCAGTGATCATGACTCGGGTGTAGAAGATGAGGAACTCTCTCCTCGACCATCTCCAAATCCTCATCCCGTTACTCAGCAGGTTTGTGATGTCCTTGCTCAAGGGTTTCTTGATCAATCGTAGTATCCCATTAACTCCCAGTGCTTTTCTCTAGACTAAACTAGTTCATCCTTCAGTGCCAGAACTCTCTGTGGTATTTGATGGCAGCTTTATGGATGCAAGTGTTGCTAATGTACAGGACTCTAAAGTTCTTCGAAGGAGCAGTAGTCCTTCACATCAGGGAGCTCCTCTACTGAGAACTCCAGAACAGGGTTTCATCCCAGGACCACCACCAATCCGAAGGCCATTAACACCTGTTCTTTCTCAGGCAAAAAGCATATTACATACTAATCAGGGACTAAGTGGCACAGCTCGGAAATCTTTGCCTACTACGAGAACATCAAGAGAAGACTCATTGCCATCATCAGAATCATCCTCCTCTTCATCGTCTTCAACAAAGAATGGTTCACCTAATGGCTCGTTACTTCAGCAAAGACACCGTTCTTCTTTGGGTCTCCCTAAAAGACCTGATCGCGTGTCTTCAGCGCCTCCAGCATCAGTTCACAGAAAGAGTTCAACAATGCCTAGCCATATCCCTAATCCATACCAACAAAGGATCTTTCATAGCACACCAGCTGCTAACGCGTGCAACTGTTGCACCAACCCACAAAGCCACATTCCCGTGCAGTGGCAAGCAACACAAGGGTATCCCACTCCTTTGCCAATTCCGTGTGCTTTTCATCAAAGTCTTGAAACTTTCCGACCTAGCGTTCACTGCTTTTCACCTTCTAGGCAGTCTTTGGGATGTCGTATGTCTCCAACTAAAAGTCCGGATTGCTATTCCACTTCTCCAGCTCAAAACTCTTCAAGTGTCCCACCCGAAAACCATAAAAATGGTTTGGTTGAACAAGGCTGTCAAGGCCAGTGCTGCCATATACCTTGTGTGGACACCCCAATTGGAGTCCTTCCTGCTGAGGCTTATAGGATGCTCATGAATCAGGAGCGTCAGTTGAATCTACTTCAACTTCAGGTTGGTACACAGTTAATGATAGGAAGGTTTGTTATCATCACCATCTAACATTGTTTATCTTTCCTTGATAGATCCAAAAACTCCTCGAGTCACAAAACAAGGCACCTCCAGTGTCGTCTGTTGAAAACGAGCTGGAAATAGCCACTCAGAAATCTTCACCAAAACGAACAAGTGTCAGTGTTGCTGTAGGAACAGGTAATTTGGAAGATTTCACAGCTTTTTTTTTTCTTAAGATGAGATTGTTCACAGGTGTTTTGTTATTCAGGGGCTAGTTTGTTTTGGGGCTCTCCTCAAGAGGTGTCAAGTCTAGAATGGCCAACTGAGATCAAGCCAAAGTCTGACAGCTCAGCCTCTTCCAGAATTGGATCTGAAGGTGTGCAAGATTTCACAGAAGAGAGGCATCCGGCGTCTCCTCCTCTCCCAGGCTCTCCACAACACAAGTAACGAAATTCATGTTCGCTTAAAATGGGAGTCCAAAACTTTTCCTGTAGAGACACCATTCTTAAGGGTTCAGATGCGGTTGGATCTTCAGCATTGTGACTCTACAGGAACAGATTTGGATGATCCCGTATCAACAGCAATTGGTCAACAACTTATTTGTTTTGTCTTTGGCAGCACTTCGTCTGGGTTTGACGCTAATTCCTTCGCAAGTCCAGTGTTGGGAGAGAGTGCCAGTATGTACTATCGCTCCCAGTCTCAAATTAAAGACCCATCTGGAAGTGGTGTCGTTGATGACCCAAGATTTTACCAAGAATTGCTGGTATTGTGCATTCTTTAGATTTTACTTATCACATTCGAATAAGTCATTATTAATGTAGATCAGGGCACCTGGAGGGTCACAGCCACTGCTGGTTTTTGTTCCAACCATATTTCAAGAGCGACACGAGTAGCATTAAACAAGCAAAAAGGAGCTTATTCAAGGAATTGGGTGTGTTCAGTTAAGGTTAGCTCAAAACTAAGCAGTGCTGTGGCCCTCCAGGAATTGAGTTTGACACCTGTGATATAGATTCTTCTATTTACTATTTAACTCATCCTTCAGGGTCAGGTGCAAAACCGTCTGCAAGACTCGCCAGAAGAGAAGTTGGAGCAAGACTTGGAGAGTATCTCCAACACACGAAGTCTTTCCCCCAGTGAACATCAAGCCAAGATAGTATCTGCATCATCTATACCCCAGACTAAAAAATCTAAACGTGGATCTAGTCCACCAAAGCAAGACTGTGTCTTAAGCGCAACATTAAGACAACTCCAGCAGTTCGGGGTTAACATAGATTTGGATTCTGTCCAGAGAAAGGCAACACGTGACACCGTGGAAAGTGCCAGGTACGGACTTGCAGAGTTGAATTGTTAAACACTTTAGAAGTTGAGTCTAATTCTTGTTTCTCATCAGTACACTTGCCTGCATAAATCCGGATGCTGTGATATCAAGACTAGCTCTTTCCGAACCTGCGAGTGCCAGCATCTGGGGACCAAGCGGCAGTGTTGACCTCAGTCTTGAGGCAAACGCCATCGCCCTGAAGTACTTGAGTGACTCCCAACTCTCAAGACTTTCGTTAGGTGGAATCTCCTCCGGGGCGCGTTCAGACCCCAGTACAATCCTCCTGAGAAGACCCGCTGCAGAAAAGAGCACTGTTGGACTCAGCATTCTATCTCCCAGTAATATGTCCCTCGCCACCTGCAAGTACATGAGGAAATATGGCCTGATCGAAGGAGGAAACAGCAGCGAGGAAGAGCAAGATAACCCTGTGTTGATAGACTCTGCTTTGGGGTGTTCTGTACAGCACGAAACGACCAAGATTGCAGTTCTCGAAGAACAAAACAATGGCATCCTCAAAAACAAACAAGCCATAAACAAGCCGCTCGCCGCTCTCCAAACTGCTCCGTCTGACTCTCAAGAGCAGTTAATACGAAACTTGCGACCTAAAATGCAGCTTCTTATTCGGGATGGGGAAAAATCAGAGAAGGAGAATGATTCAAAGAGTGGACGGAATACACGTAGGAGCTCGCTAACTGAAAAGCAGAGGGTTCAGGATGTGAACGATGCTCAGGGGTCGGTGGGAAACTTCCTGGATCTGAGTAGACTACGGCAGCTTCCTAAGCTCTTCTGAAATGTGTTTTTTATTGCTTTATTGCTGTTTTGAGCAACATGATTTTAACGTGTTTGTGCTGTAGATTATCATGTATGTCGGTTTTGGTACAACTGAAACCATAGCTAATGTAATCCCACATGAGGGATGCTGATGCACAAGGCAGATTTTATTTTGTAATTATATTTTTATTAAATGTATTTTTTAAGGGTTTCCTCAGCCTGAGATGTGTTTAAAAGGCCGCTGTTGATGTTTTTTAAGTTTACTTGAAATGTGCATAATGGAATAAGTACCTTCAATTAAGTGATATGACCAAATATTTTTGGTTTTCTTTTACAGTGAATGAAATCCACAGTACTTGAAACACATAGACGCTGTTTTCAATATTTGTACATTTGTTTGTTCTTTTGTAAATGTCTTCATGTTTTGAATTCAAATAAATGAAAGATTTTTTTTATAAGTCTTGTTGTACATTCATGGTCTGATTTGTACACACGTTCAAAAATATTGAACTACAAAATTATGATTCATCTTAAAATATACCCATTTACAGAAATACTGAAGCTTAAAAAAACTTGGAAAATGCTCAGCACATCAAACATACTATCACTTCACACTACACCACTAAGATGTTGCTGAAACTGTTAGAAAGAGTTATTTAATGGGGTTTTAGGTGTGTAACACCCGATCGAGTACTTCTTGATGGTTATATCCTGTTGCGCAATAGTGAACGATCTCACGAGCTCCGGCTGATTTCAGTCAGTCTGAAGGAACTTTCGTTACAGTTGCAGGCGATACTAGCCTTTCTTCTGTGAAGATAGAGCTGCGCCAGATGTTGTGAGTACTTGTTATATAGCTTTTCTTCGAGTGTATGTTTCGCGTTCCTTATGAAACCTTACATAAAGAATTGATTGTTACGGTTTAAAAAACACGAGCAGTCTAATAGTTAGATATAGGGGAAAACCATTTAATCACTCTTTTAACGACAAACATATGCTCCAATAAACGAAAACTAAACTAGGTACAACAATTTATGTTATGTTGCTTACGAATGTTGTTGTGCGTTACGTTGCCGAAGAGCTACAGACTATGCTAGCATAAATGCTAACTAACACGAGCGCAACATTCTGAAAAAAAAATACGTGTTTTGTGTGTTATTTGTACATTTACGCTGTTTGTGTGTGATCCATTCCGTGTAAAACTACAACCAAACGCAGTTGGTTCACAATTCAACCGTGTTAACTTTTAAAAGTAGCCGAAGGCTAACGTTGCAGGCTTTGTTTTGTTAGCACGTCGGCTAACGCTAGCTGTTTAACATTCAGATTCCGGATGGGATGAAACGCTCCACAATACAAAATTACACCCTCTCGAATGATAAAATGCAACGTAAATGTGTGTAAAATATCCATTAATGACGAGGGTGTGCGTGAAGGGTGTACTTTGTTGGTATTAAAAACGACTTTGTTAGCTTAACGGTAGCAACATAGCGTTAACTGACATTTTTACACAGATAATGTTAGCGTTGTGTCTTGTGCGACTTGGATAAACACGTTTTTGTTTGACAGAAGATTGGTTTGATCTTTTTCTTTCATTTATTTTATTTCTCAAACGACGTTGTTGCTTTCCTATCCACCGTAAGTGCTTGAAGAAATCAGATTTTCTCGATAACCCTAAGAGAGATAGTGTCCTGCTACATTTATTTAAGAACATGCTGTTTTAAATACTGTCACGTATGCAATCCATTTTATCATACCTCCTAAAATAGTCACGGTGTTTTCTAATGCACACATCCCAGAAGATAAGCATTGAACTGAGCTGAAGTTAACAAGTCAGTTTTGAGAGTGTTAGGGAGGTGAAGGAGCTTTTATATCTATATATACATTATATACATAGTATATATACATGAGTTATAGTTCTATCGCTTTATATTTTACTGCCTCTATTTCTACAATATTACTATAATCTATTACTCTTAATTTGAGCAATTTACTTATATAACCTGTATAATTGTGTCATTTTTTTGTACCAACACTGAAGAGTACGCCTGTACCGTTGTGTGTGTGCGCGCTTAAACACTTGGCAATAATCATCTTTCTGATTCTGATTAACTATTTGAGTCACGATTCGACTGGATTTTCCTCATCATTAATCATCTCGAGTGTGAACACGCCTTACTTTAGGTTGTGTCCTGATTTTCCTGGCTAGTGTTTACATTGTAGATGCTGAAAAAGCTATTAATATATCGAGTTATGTTTTGAACTGAAGGTGTTGACTCGGACTCCTCAAAGTAGCTTTGTTGACAGCTCTGCGACCCTCATTTTTTTATGTTCTCCATGACATCGGGGTCATCAGTCCGGATGGTACACAACGGCTAGATAATCCAAATTAGAACCAGAAACCATCAAAGTAAAGTGAGACAACATTGCGCCATTAGTCAAGTCAGTCTTCTATAACAAAAAAGATTTATAAAAAACCTTTTATTGTTGCAGTGTGAGTCATACGAATACGATCATATGCAAACAAGCATATATAAGTCTCTCATCCCTTGGCGGATGCTCTTTTTCTTAACAATGAACTTCACAATATAGTCACCGGGAGATCCTAGTATTTGCATGTTTCTAAAAGAGCGCTAAATACAGAGGAAAGAATGCAGCTTTAAAAGTTACTTGCTCTCCTCAGAACTAGTTTTCAAGCTTGTGATGAGAAGGAGAACACAACCGAGGTCCACCCCTCGTCCAGTCGAGTCACAAAGCTAACCGGTACTCATTTCAGGAATGCCATCATGCTATTTAAGCTATCTTTATTTCAAATGTCATGTAGCATGAGTGTGCAGCTCACATGCAGACGATAGAATCTGCTCTATTTCTGTCTCTTCCCTGTAGCTTCGAAATCCGAGCTTCCTGCTCTTAAAACCCACGCTTGCTGTTTAGATGAGTCACAGTGCTGTGACCGCGCGAGGACTTTTCACCGGTCTGTTTCCTGATGGAGCGCTTGAAGAAATTGTACTTGCTCATGTGAATTTCCCCGGGTTTATGATTTTGTGAGGTGTGCTTTTATTATGGCGATAGCAGGAAGTGCTAAGGCATGCGTGCGTACAGCGTGAGTCAGGCTGTTTGAGCACCTCAGAAGTTCCCAGTACTGGATGTTTTTCTCGTTTCGTGGTGTTACTGGAGCAGAACTGGTTAAATATGGTGTGGATCTAGTTGAACTGGGGCAGATGGTGATGGGGAAATAATAAAAAATATATAATTAATAATTGTGTGTGGTTTTTCATCAATAAGGCGACTAATTAGTATTAATGCTACAATGGAGCGAAGACATTTTTATATTTGTTTAACCGTTCTACTGTTTACCATCTTGAAGTATTTCGAATTTATAGTTGCAACTGCAGAATTACTTTTTAAAAATCTGTTAAAATTAAACTTTTGTTTTTACACCTTGTTTGCTGAATCTTTAACCAGCACTCAGTCCGATCGCTGATAATAAACCTGTTGGTTATAAAGAGATGAATAATTTACACTCATGTTGCTGGATTTCGTTTTTAGCGTTATGATTGCATATTAAAACAATGTGAGAAGCTGTCAAGCATCATCAATTTTATTATATTTTTAAAAGTTTTTTTCTTCTTTCCATAGTCTACTTGCTCTTTTGGAGTCATTTGTTTTTGTATAGTCATGCAACTAATTTGTATTTTCAGTATCGCCTATTTTGTCTGAATAGTCGACTAATAATTCTAAACATTTAAGGTCAAAAAATGCTACGTTTTTCTTTATTAGCTTTTGTTTCCAAACAGTAAAGCACAAAATGTTTATATTGGTTAAACTGTTCAGCTACTGTTGACCAACTCAACTCTTTCAGAATTTATTGTTGCCTTCAAAGTGCTCAATTTACTCTTTTTGGATCAATTGGTACTAGGCCACCCAGGGATTTTTTTCCAGGTCTATTTGTTATGCGTGCATGAACAATCTGTTATTTTGGAAAAACTTTTATTTTAGAAAATTTTGCATATTCTCTTGGTTACATCTCGGACACACAGTCTTGTAATGTTGTTGCCGCAATGTTACGAGGAAGCTTCTTATACTTTTAATGTTATTTTTGCTATATAACCAATCGTTGCCTGGTCTGCAGTTATAAAAAGGTAGTGAACCACTGATTTTTATGGTATAGTTGCATATTAGAAAAAGTAATGTCTGCCTTTACGAAGAAAAATAGCTAATTTGCTAAATAGCTCTACCCTGTGTAGGATCCTGGAAAGCTTGATGCACAGAAGGTCCCAGTGTTCCGTAAAAAGAACTGAAATACAAGTAACCAGTGCTTCTGTTTGCCTGAAACGCAGCTTTAAATGAAAAATTATAATTGGGGTGTATTGACATTACACCCTTATATGTATCAGATCTGACGTGTTTTGGGTAATGTTGCGTTCATATAACAACAAAATTACTTGTGTTTGTAAGACGTTCTTGTGTAACCCAGTGAAGCACACTAACGGAGCAATCGCACTCGGATTTAATTTAATCAAACCAAACTATGCAGCCATAAAAGTTTACCACAGTGCGGATTTTGAAGTAGTCATGTTGTAATTTCGTTTCTTTGTTCGTTTGTGTTTTGCAGGTTATGTTTTTCACACTATGTGCTGAACTCTCACAATGCCAGGAATTAATTAAGGACTGTGATCTTTGGAAGAGCTTTATTGGTTCCAGTGGAATCTCGTGGGTTTGCCGCCCTATACTTTTACAGGAAACCCACACCAATCCAAATGCACCATTAGCGGACGCATTTGGGGATCGGAGCACCACACGCCGCGCTTCTCTACAATGCCCGTACAAGCCCCACAATGGACAGAATTTCTGCTGTGTCCAATCTGCACGCAAACCTTCGAGGAGAGCCACCGCAAGCCCATCAGCCTGGGCTGTGGGCACACCGTCTGCAAGATGTGCCTGAACAAGCTTCACCGTAAGGCTTGCCCGTTCGACCAGACCACCATCACCACAGACATCGAGCAGCTGCCGGTCAACACGGCCCTCCTGCAGCTCGTCTGTGGACAGGTACGACACAAGCGTCTTTAGTAATTTACACTTCAGTATAAACAAATATTTAAAAAACAAGATCGTCAACATCTTGTTTTTGGTAAGTAGGGATGCACTGATACTGATTTGTCACGATTTTTTTACAAGCAAGCTGGCCGATTCCGATACAGATTTTTAAAGAAACAAGAAGTTATGCAAGTAAACAACATAAACAATATGTTTATTTAGTATCTAACAGGCTTAACTGGCTTTGGCTATTGAAACGATAGCATCTGAAATAAAAAAAAATTAAAAAATATTAAATTAAATACAGTTTAATGAGTGAAACATGTGGTTTTAGTAAAGTAAAATAGCAAGCCAACAGGCATTTTAATGTAAAATAATATTAATAATTCTTAGCAGAACATACTTTTATGTTTGGGTTTTCAAAAGTAGATGCTTGTAGTTGCTTCTTACAAATAGAAGCATCTCCGTTTCGTCACAAGTGAGTCTGTTCCTTTTTTTTTATCTATCACGTGAGAAGCGGAGCTGAACAAACATAGACTGTCCACGCTTGTGCAGGGTGCGGACAGGTGTGCTTGCGCAACTTCAGCACGCACAGGGACATCTTATTTGTGCCCCAGTACAACAACGGTGGGGCGCTTCTTGGTATCAGTGCTTCAGACAGATAGGTCTGCATTTCACGTTCTGAAGGGCTTCCCGTATCCGGAATCACTTCTGGATTTTCTTCCAGTATTTCATCGCTATCAATGCACTTGCTCCGCATGGTCTCTTTTCCGCTGGCCTCTCTTTTTACGCTCTTCATCACATCTGAATCAATTTTGTGGTGCCGAATGTCTTTGCTTTAGTGCGTTCGCGAGGGACCGGTCTTTTGCAGACATTGCAGATAGCAATCCTCGCATCCTGCTCACAGATTTCGAAAAACCTACACACAAGTGACATGTTTTTATCTGAATGAATCGAATGCTGCGGCCCGCGTGTATAAAAATTGGCTGGGATAAAAAGAAAAACCGGCTGCCGATCTCGCATTAGACGCAAAAGCCGATCGCTCGCGATTTTGCTTTCGATCCCTGTTGATAAGTGTGTTCATGGAAATGTAGGATACGCTTGTTGTTTGAAATGGTTTTAGAAGACAAAACAAAGGAAGTAAAAAAAATACGCCATTGCATGCTTCAGATTCTTGTCAAACAAGTTGTTTCAATCTTCTAGATGTATTAAGAAGCTGTTAAATACTCCAGAGTTTTACCAAACATGCTCTTTCGGACTTCACAAGAGTGCTCAAACCATCTCTTTAATTGTTGCTGGACAAAAAGAAGCTGCTTCAAACTCACAAAGTTGGCCCTCCTCTTTGATACTTTGGAAATAAACTAAGCAAGCTGTTTTGTTGTCTTAAAATGTAACAAGCTAAATGGACTTCAGAGCCTTTTCAGACAAATCTGGTGCATTTTCCGTTTTAATCTCAGAGCAAACATTTTAAAATCCCTAAATTTACCAAACTTTTGTAACTTTTCTAACTAACTCGCGTCACAAAATCCCACAAAATGAGTCAAAAAATTAAAAAAAATAGTTTACCAAATAAAACAAGCACTTTTAAACTTCTGTCACGAAGGGTCTGGCTGCAGACATGCATCACTTTCAACAACAGCTGGCCCATACCTTTACCTTCCACTTGCACCCAATGTTATCAATCGCCTTACACCGCAGTCTGCTCTACAAAAACTGTCCAAGGCTGAAGATGGCGCTTACAGCTGGAGCTGGGTGATAATTCAATATTGATAATAGTCATCGATATACATTTTCTCGACAAGAGGTCGATAGAGAGTTTGATAACTTCCTGTCCATCGCGTTTCTAACTGCAATTCTGTGAACTATTTGTACTTGAAGATCTCAGAGTATATTGAGATCTCACAAAAAAATTGATATTTTTTCCACAAACAATAGATATATTCTATTCTATTGGTGTGTTCCTGCATTAAAACACTTCTTATTGCGGTGTTACATGATGCAGTCGCGACTGGAAGACCAATCAGAAGCTGGGTTTTGTCAGAAAGACCGGCAATACTTGCTTCTGATTGGTTTATCTTATTGACTTACGTCTTTTTTTTTTTTACCCTCTGGAGACATGCGCTCAAGCTAACAGTAAAGAGAAACACACACACACACACACACACACACACATATATATATATATATATATATATATATATATATATATATATATATATACAAACAAGTGTCTTTGTGCAAGTGTAAAGTGTCCTTGAGCATCTGGAAAAGCAATGTATAATGGAAGACATGATTGTTTTTTGATTATTATTATTATATACAGAACATAACTTAAACTGTTCCCATTTTTGCCTATACAGTTGACAATAGAAATAGTTGAATGCCTCAGTTAATAATCAGATTTGTACATCTTTTACTCCTGAGCAAAAGTTAGTCATGAAAATAAATAAATAATTTTCTGTTTTTAGTTTTACCAGAAATAAAGCATTGACAATATCTCATTAATTATTGAGATATTAAATCTTTTTCAAAATCCCCAAATTTACCAGCATCTAATTTCATGAACCTCTTTTAACTTTCCAGACAAAGTATTGTTATATGTTTCTAAAAAAAATCAGTTTGAAACGTACCAGATGAAACTTTTTCAAAGTCCCCCGATTTACCAAACAAAACCAGATGTTTCAAACCTCCGCTAGCTTTTTAGATAAAAAAAAACAACTAGCTGTTTCAAACTAAATTTATTCTAAACTGCTTTGTTACACTTCAAGTCATTCGACTGAGAAAACTCTTTTATGTTTTTTTTTAACATCCATTCACCTTTTTGCCCTTGCACAAATTCCATAAAGCAGGTTAGTCACCTGCAAAGTCTCTCTCAACAGGAAACGGGGCGTAAGCTTTGGTTCCAGATGTGCGGTTTGACCCAAAACCTTCAATTGTGCTTATTTACCAAAAAAAAACTTGTTCTCGCTTGTGTTACACATCACATATGCAAACCTAATCACATCTTGGGGGGGGGGGGGGGGGGGGAAGTCAAACACTTTTGGGTTTTTAACCATAAAACTTTTTCTGAATGGCAATAAATCACTCTACAGTACAAAGCTACCTATCTTAACCAATCACACGGATACATTTTCTTTCTGCTTAGCCTCAGAATCTGTGCACAACCTCCGTTCACCTTTACATACCAGCCATAGCACAGCAGTTCACTCTGCTCTGAACGTGTTTCTTTTTATGGACATTATTGTACGTTATAGCCTCAGTCTAACCTCCGACGAGGAAGTAAAATGGCAGTGGTTCCTGGTCCATAACAAAGAACCTTTTCTCTCTTTCTCGGATACAATCACAACCCAAGGGCCAAACGCTGCACACTGTATTCCGTCTGGGTTGCAGCTGCTGGGAAATGTGTTTACGACATCCACTCATTTCTCTCTAGTGGACAGGCTGAACATGTCTCCAGCAGCAGAGTGTCTTGTTTCTGAAGATCAGCGTGCAAGGCTTCAGAGAGAGATTCCAAGGGTTGTCTGCAAAAGTGCTTCAGAACTGGTTACGTAACAGTCTCGTTGGGACTATTTTAGGTATCTAAAGTCATCGAGTTGCTTCTGTGAGGACTGTTTTATTGAAGAAAACAAATGAGTATATAACGGGCAATACACACACGTTATTACTCGCAACAGAATTTTTACTGATAAGCAGCCAATAGCGTTGATGTTTTGAGACCATTTTCAATTAATTTAACGATGAGGGTAATTAAACCATTTACAAGTTAATTGTAGAGATGCAGCGGTACACAGTTCACGGTTTGGTACGTGGCTCAGTTTTTATTCACGGTTTTCAGTTCGGTTCTGGTGGCTTAGTGTTATGCCCTAGTCTAGAGGGAAGGACTTACCATAAAATATGGACCAATAGGTTTATGACAATGGGCTGAAAAGAAGATATGAGAAATAAATCTGTATATATATATATATATATATATATATATATATATATATATATAAATAAATATATATGTGTGTGTATATGTATGTATATATATATATATATATATATATATATATATATATATATATAACTTTTTTTACATTAGGTCTGGGTCATATGGCAAAAAATATATTGCGATATATTTTTAATATCAGTCGTATCAATAATGATCACGATATTGTCAAATCTTTATTTCTTTAAAAAATCTTTAAAAAATATAAGCTGTACAAACCTGATCATTTTTATTTTATTTTTAATGTTGTTTGTTTTAATGTCAAAGCAAGGTAAAATTTTCCAAGAATGAATAGTTTAAGGTAACATTATAATGTAAATCATATACAGTACAGACCAAACGTTTGGACACACCTTCTCATTCAAAAAGTTTTCTTTATTTTCAGGACTTTTAAATTGGTAGATTCGCACTGAAGGCATCAAAACTATGAATTAACACATGTGGAATTGTATATGTAACAAAAGAAGTGTGAAACAGCTGAAAATGTCATTATAGCTTCTTCAAAGTAGCCACCTTCTGCTTTGATTACGCTGATTATCCTCTCATTACGTTTTGTGTCCTGATCTTCCTGAATCTGAGCTCAAGAGAACGAACTGCTGTGATAAACTTAGATGTGTTTCCGCTGCAAGTAAATGAGGGAGCTGACGTCACTCTGAGTGTTTCTCTTCTCTGTTAGTGTGTGGAGAGTGCGTGTCTCCATAAAGAAATATCAGTCAATGAGCTAAATCCATCAGAAGCAAGGGTTGCCGAGCTTTGCAGCTTCTGATTGTTCTTCAGTGGACCGCGTGATGCAACGCATCAATAGGAAGTGTTTGATGTGGGATCAAGACAAATGGAGAGAATGTAGCTTTTGTTTGTGAAAAAACATAAAGGGGTGTGTTTAATCTCGGAGCAAGTATAGTGCTAGTGTGTTACCTCACACGCCTCAGGAGCTAATCTAAACACCCTGGGCAGGAAGTTATTGAGCTCTCTATCGATATTTCTGTATAAAAAAAATTATATTGACGATAATTATCGATATTGAATTATCACCCAGCCCTAATTTACACACAAGTATAATTTGGAATTTACGTACAGTTACCGTATACATTGTTTTGGCGCAAAGCGTGTTCATGTTTGAGACTTTGGGCCAAAAATTTGTCTAGGTGTTTTATTGCCTTCTTTATTGCCTTTTTCTGTTGAGATTTCCCACGGATGAACCGCATCATTAGTCTAGAGCATTGCTTCTCAAATAGTGGGGTGCGAGGCTCCATCAAGGGGGGGGCGCGTTTGACCTCGGGGAACATACTTTTTTAAATTTCTATGTAGATTTTTTTACTGTTCTAGAATAAAGTGCAATACCACTACACTAGGGTCAGTGGCGCTCTCATTGGCAGAGTGTGTGCAGGGAGCGTTCGCTTGGTGGTGTAGGGGTTTTGTTTGTACACAGTACAAATTATTGTACTGAAGAGTATGAAAAGTAGACACGAAGTGTAGCAGACCCTCGAGTGACATCATGAAAAAATGAGGGGTGGGGATGGGGGGGGGGGGTTTGGGGTGGTGAGACAGAAAATAATTTAGAAGCAGAATTCTTCAAAGTTCAGATTACTATTTTCTGAATTCTGTAGTTGTAGTTCTTCGACTGACCACTTGAGGCTGGTCCCAGAAGTGAGCAGATTGCCATTGACACCCATGTTAAAAATTTATATTTTTACCTAATGCCTGTGTTTTTAGTTCACGCCCTTAATTTTTACCTTCATGACAACTCTGACTGGGTGCGTTTGTATTGTTCTTTCGTTTAAGTTATTTTAACATTTAAAGTTTTGCGATGACTAATCAGAAATATCACGTTGGATGATGGCATCGTCTTTGTGGGGGTGGGTTGGGTGCGGGGGTATTTCAGCACAGCGGCTTATGTTGTTACTCCATTTCGCAGAAGCCAGAAAAGGTGACCATGTTTAATATTTCTGTCCAGAGACCTTCATATTTAAACATGTTTTTTTTCCAGAGTTCCAATCTCTTCCGTTATGTTAAAACCAACACGTGTCTTTTTGGTGTAGTAAATTTAATCTAATTTAATTTAAATTATTTAGATTTTTTCGACTGATGGAATGCCTATTTGTTTAAGGTAAACAAAGTGTGTGTAATTTGTTTGGAGTTCACTGTAATATGTTTGATGATTAACAACTTCGTTGTCTTGTAACTATTTCCTCACGCTATTAAAACCAATGAAGATTAAAAATTTCATTTTGGATTTTATTTGGTTATAGTGTGAATTAAGTGTGTGTTTTTCACGATCGAGCGAGGCGGAGTATTGCAATGCTGGTGTTCCATCAGTTTCGTCTACCTGTATTTTTTTACTGCCGCGTTATTGTGCGCATGCACACAACATGAAACCCATTATTTTTCGTCATTCTTATAACCACGCCCATTATTTTCTCCTGCCACGAATTGTAAGTTTTCAACTATCTCTTCAACTCTTATTTTCATGACCTGCACGTCAAAACCATACTCTTTAATCAATAAATTGACATTTTACAGCACGGAAGAAAGGTTTAAGTTCCTTTTCGAGCTCTTGTTTCTTGAAATGTACTCGCCCTGGTAATCAAAGCGCAATAAACAATCCTTACGACGATATAAATAGATAAATCTCACGGGCTATTGTCACTATGATATCTCGCTAAAGTCTTTCTTATTGAGTGTTTAATCATTCATTCATCTTCATGTCGGCTTTCTTCCCTTTCGGGGTCGCCACAGTGGAATGAACCGCCAACTCTCTGGCATATGTTTTACACGGCGGTTGCCCTTCCAGCCGCAACCCATCGCTGGGAAACATTCACACACTCTCATTCACAAAAACACTCAATGGACAATTGTTTTTTCTCAATTCTCTTATTCCGCATGTCTTTGTTCTTGTGGGGAAACCGGAGCACCCGGAGAAAACCCACGCGATCACGAGGAGAACATGAGAACTCCACACAGAAATGCCAACCGACCCAGCCGAGGCTCGAACCAGCGACCTTCTTGCTGTGAGACGACCGTGCTACCCACTGCGCCACCGTGACTCTCTTATTGAGTGTAGTTAAATCTCATGGGCTATTTTTGCTATAATATCACGCTAAAATCTCTCTTATTGAGTGTTTGTTACTAAATACGTGCATGCCTTCCCTGGAAATGCACTCAAAGTGGCTGTTTTTATGAAGTGATTTCTTATTTTTGTCAGTATGTATTTGGAATGACACTTGGGGATATCATCAAATCAAACTTACACTGTATTAATTTAGTTTTATATACTTTATCTTCTCAAAAGGGTGCTGTTTTATAATGCAGGCTGCGTTTTATTGCACTGTTTGTTGCCCAGATAAGGGGCGTGTTATATTTTGATGTTTTTTGTAATACGCAAACTAAAAAGGACATCATAAATCTTATTTCTTTATTGCATTTCTTTAATTTCATCAAAGCAATGAAACATAATTCATTAATATTGTAATGAAGTTAAACTTGAGGCGGCATCGTACAACAGAGTCGTCTACAGGATGCACTGCAGGGAAAATAAACATTTAATCATGAAGGCTCGTTATGAATTTGTAGCCAACTCAAGTCAATTTTATAGTAGGCTAATATAGATACATACAGCATGTGTTGCCTTCATTATAAGGCTTATACAAGGCTTTTAATTTTTTGCGGCTCCAGACATATTTGTTTTTTTGTTTGTTTTTTTTTTTGGTCCAATATGGCTCTTTCAACATTTTGTGTTGCCGACCCCTGCTCTAGTCAGTGAAACTGCAAATAACATGTCATTCAGAAACTGTTCTTTTTCCTTAAACGGTGCATTCTTCATCTCAGAAAAGCTGCAGTGCTTTGGCTCAAAAGTGCCAAAGCCATGAATCAGCCAAACCTCCGTCACGTCTCCGTCTCTCTCTTGTTCTAGAAAGTGACTCACATATTGTTTTTGTGAGTAATTATTCCGTATGATGCACGTTAAGGGTGTGGCCGGTCCTATCTCTAGAGGAATGCGGACAAACTCATCAGAATTATGAGTGGAATGTGTTTTCTCTGACATACATGCGTTGTGTTTTGTGCTGCAGGTTCCCAAACCTCCTCCCGTCACTTTACTGACAGCTGCAGAGGACATCGAGCGCTATGAGGAGTCCCGGACCTGCGTGGAGGACCTGGCGCTCTATCTCAAGCCTCTCAGCAACACCAGAGGTCCCTAAATGATGCACACTCATAAAAAAATGGAAAAGAAACGCTTATGGAACTGATTGCTAAAAATATTAGTTTTACTGACATTTGATGACAGGTTTTGACACTTCCAGCAAACATTTTGACGGTGAAAAAAGGTCCAAATAAGATATTCTGGCTTGGTTGGAATAAAATTCCAAAACTAACGTCGAAAAGACATCATTCTCGTCTTCTGGCTGTGCGACCCATGTTGTTTCAGAACACCATCGAGCGTGCAAATATGACTCATGTTCCACATGTTCCTCATGTGCTGTTTTATTATGTTAGAAAGAAGCCTTTTTATTGTTGATAGCGTTCATAGAATTTTATTAAAACATGTCTGATTGTTTCTTTCAAAACTGGCCCAAATCCACCATTCACAACCCACGTAACAAAAAGTAGTATAGAAAAAATATGTTCATAACAAAAGTAGTAAAATACATTGAACAACATATATTGGCACCTTTAAGAGAAGAAAAAAGTTTTACTGGACTTTAATTGTTGATATTGTTCAATGACTGGAGAACTGTAGTAATACTTTTTTTGGATTTAAAGGAGTTAACGTGTGTTTAATGGACATTTAACATGCGGCAACCTCTTACTTTTGCTCCCAAAGCGTAACAGGAAGTGACTGAACAGCAGTTCCCCGAGCTACCGCTAGAGGCAGACTCGAGCAGTGAGCCGATTCTCATTCACTCCCATGTTAAAACTGACCAACTTTGGCTGAAAAGAAAACATGTTTCCACCCTTGGCTTTATTATTTAATAGATATAAATTAAATGAAACCTTCAGCCAATCAGACACCTTCACTACGGCCATGTCCTCTCTTAGGGTTGCCAGAGTTGAGAAATCCTTCGTGAATGCTCACAAATGCTCTGATTGTTAGGGTTTTGAAGCGTACTTTTTATTATGCAAAAAAGTGTATGTGTTTTTTATATAGATCTTAAATTTGATTCTTAATGGTTTTAAAATGTCTTAAATTTGACCCCACAAAACCTACAAGAACCCTGCTGGGTGGTACCTTGCACCTCATCTTTCATATTTTTCCCTCTTTTTTTTGTTTCATGCGAGCAGCGAGCGGGCTCAACGGCGCCACTCAGAGTGTTCTTAGCAGACCCATGCAGAGGAAGCTGGTGACACTGGTGCACTGCCAGCTGGTGGAGGAGGAGGGCCGGATTCGGGCCATGCGGGCGGCCCGCTCGCTGGGAGAACGCACCGTCACTGAGTTGATCCTCCAGCACCAGAACCCCCAGCAGCTCTCCTCAAACCTGTGGGCTGCTGTCAGAGCCCGAGGATGCCAGTTTCTTGGACCTGGTGAGGATTTATCCTGGTTTGAGGGCTGGCCTGTGACGTTAATGATCGCTAACAAACTGGTTTTCTCCGAATAGCCATGCAGGAAGAAGCATTGAAGCTGGTTCTTCTAGCTCTGGAAGATGGTTCGGCCCTCTCACGAAAGGTTCTGGTTCTGTTCGTGGTTCAGAGACTGGAACCACGGTTCCCTCAGGCCTCCAAGACCAGCATAGGACATGTGGTGCAGCTTCTTTATAGAGCCTCCTGCTTCAAGGTACGTCTACAGTCCTCGTTCTCTTTCATAGTCTTCATCTGCTCTTCGGTTGCAGACTGACCTTGTGTTGATGGTTGTTCTAATATAATGAAAGGAATAACAATAATAATTAAAGCTGCAAGCAGCGATGGAAGGGGTCTCGCACGATGCATCCGCCGGAGCGAAAGCACCGCCTCCCGGCCTTTTTCGAGTTTTTTGACCTTCGAACAAATTTTGGTGGGCTTTCTAACATGTTCATTGGGTCAAAACTGCTAAAACGAAGATTTTGGTAGCATTTAAGGGGGCAGTAAGGAGGCGCTGTAGAGCCAATTTTTGGAGCGCAGTCACAGTGATGCATATGCTTTTGTTGAGCCTGTTAAGGCTAATCATACCAGGCTGTTTTTGTTGATAGTGGATTATCTTGAAAAGAGATACAGACCATAATATGTAAATTTTTTTCCACAATTTTGAAGGGTGAACTTTGCTGTGGCACCACCCCAAGACCATTTGACGTACTTCTTAGCTTTTGATAACTTTTTTTCCCTAATGTGTTATGAGTAACCACATCAATTTTCAGCTTGATTAGACATTTCGCCTAGGAGGAGTTCGTCAAAGTTTAAAACGAGCGAAAACGCACACTTTTTGAGGTTTTTGCAAAATATCTGTCTTCCCGTCAATTTTGGAAAATGGGTTTTTATTAGTAAAAGTTGCAGCTTGGTCATTTACATATGTGTACCAAATTTCATTCGCCTACGATAACCTGGTTGCGCAAAAGCTACAAAACCGCTTCAGGTGGCGCTATAAAGCGCCATCCAAAGGCCGTTTGACGAACTGCTGCGTTTTTGATAACTTTTCATCCCAAATGCCTTACGACAAACCACACCAATTATCAGCTGGATCGGACATTTCACCTAGGAGGAGTTCGTCAAAGTATGAAGTCTGTGTTTTTTACATAAAACCTAAAATATCCGGTTTTCCGTTCGGTTTCAAAACTCGACCCAATTTACTTTTTTGTAGGTCTTAAGGTCCTACACGTATGCGACAAGTTCTAAGTGTGTATGCAATACAGTGCCTGAAATAGAAGCGTAAAACTATCAAAAACACGCTTTTAATGCTCGCCACTAGGTGGCGCTATGACGGATGATGTTCGTTGTCATACGCCTGTTCTCGGGCTTGGACTACGATGAGAATGAGACACGTTTGAGACAGATCGGATATTCTATGCCGAGTTATAACAACTTTCTGTTTCAAATCGAAATTTTGACCTTGGCTGCGACCACGCCCACATACTTGATGATAGCTGAAAAAAAGTTATAATTTTAAGGTTCCGTATGCCGTATGATGATACTCAAGAAGTTTGGAGATGTTTAGATAAAATCTGTGGGAGGAGTTCGTCAAAGTGTGGAACGAGCAAAACGCCCATTTTTAGAGGTTTTTGCGAAATAACTCAATTCCGGTTGATTTTAGAAAAAGGGATTATATTAGTAAAAGTTGCAGCTTGGTACTTTACACATGTGTACCAAATTTCATTCGCTTACGACAAACTGCTTGAGCAACAGCTTTAAAAAACAGCTAAAGCGATGTTTTTGGTCACATATAAGGGGGCGCTGTACAGCCAATTTTTGGAGCGCAGTCACAGTGACGCATATCCTTATGTTCAACCTGACAAGGTTAATCATGGCAGGCTGTTTTTGTTGATAGTGGATAACCTAGAACGGAGATAAAGTCCAAAATATGTAAATTGTTTTTGCACAATTTTGAAGGTTGAACTTTGCTGTGGCGCCACCCAAAGACCATTTGACGTACTTCTTAGCTTTTGATAACTTTTTTTCCCTAATGTGTTATGAGTAACAACACCAATTTTCAGCTTCATCGGACATTTCGCCTAGGAGGAGTTCGTCAAAGTTTGAAATGAGCGAAAATGCACACTTTTTGAGGTTTTTGCGAAATATTCGTCTTCCTGTAGATTTTGGAAACAGGGTTTTTATTAGTAAAAGTTGCAGCTTGGTCGTTTACATATGTGTACCAAATTTCATTCGCCTACGATAACCTGTTTGCGCAACAGCTACAAAACCGCTTCAGGTGGCGCTATAGAGCGCCACGCAAAGGCCGTTTGACGAACTGCTGCGTTTTTGATAACTTTTCATCCCAAATGCCTTACGACTAACTACACCAATTATCAGCTGGATCGGACATTTCGCCTAGGAGGAGTTCGTCAAAGTATGAAGTCTGTGTTTTTTACATAAAACCTAAAATATCCGGTTTTCCGTCCAGTTTCAAAACTCGACCCAATTTACTTTTTTGTAGGTCTTAAGGTCCTACACGCATGCGACAAGTTTTAAGTGTGCATGCAATACACTGGCTGAAATAGAAGGGTAAAACTATGAAAAACAGGCTTTTAATGCTTGCCACTAGGTGGCGCTATGGCGGATGTCGTTCGTCGTCATACGCCTGTTCTCAGGCTTGGACTACGATGAGAATGAAACAAGTTTGAGCCGGATCGGATATTCTATGCCCGAGTTATAACAACTTCCTGTTTCGAGTCGAAATTTGAACATTGGCCCGCCGCCACGACCACATACTTTATGATAGTCGAACAAGCTTCTCAATATCAATTGCCGTATGCCTTATGATGATACTCAAGAAGTTTGGAGATGTTTGGATAAAGTCTGTGAGAGTAGTTCGTCAAAAAGTAGAGCGAGCAAAAACGCCCTTTTTTAGAGGTTTTTGCGAAATAACTGACTTCCTGTCTATTTTGGAAATAGACTTTCAATTAGTAAAAGTTACACCTTGGTACTTTACACATGCGTACCAAATTTCATCCGCCTACGACAAACTGGATGATCAAAAGCTGTAAAAACGCGTTAGGTGGCGCTATAGAGCCATTTTTTAGAAATCAGTTTTGGGACCAAAATTTTACGAAATTTTTCACCGGGTCTGATGCGTGTGCAAAAATCGGTGACTTTTCATATATGTTCAGGTACCGAAAAGTGCCCGCAATGATTCCCGGAATAATAATAATAATAATAAAAAAAAAAAAAAAAAAAAAATAAAAAAAAAAGTCTCGAGGAAAAACAATAGGGTTCTTGCACCTTCGGTGCTCGACCCCTAATAATTCAGTCATTTTGGGACCCCAGGGGAAACCAATAACTAGTTAACTCTATTTTGAGTTGATTTACTATCCATAAATTGATGCTAGTTTAAGACAAATCGTTGTTAAGGTTTTGAAAAACTAGAGAAGATGTGTTGATGTGGTTATTAGTTGGTTAAAGTAATGTAGATTTAATTAACATCACAGCTCTTAGCTAGTAATAATGTTGTTTGGAAAATCATGCATTACATTCCTACTCTGTTATATTGAATTAATATAAGGATAAAAAGAAAATAAGTACAAAGTAAATATTTGAGGCGTACTTTAGCTCTTAGCTAGTTAATGTTGGCTTGTAGCTAATCTCTGCTAGGATACGTAGCTTGATATAGTTCCTTGTTACTCGCTTAATTAATAAAAAGCGAAACACCTCGAGTCTGTTGCTCTGATGACCAGAAATACATCTTCACAAGTGGTTACTAGAGTACTCTTATTGGTTGCTATGCTGTGCTAAGCATTTACTTAGTATATATTTTATTGTGGTTATATGTAGTTTGCTATATATTAATGATCTGAATTAAACTTTAGGTCTTAGATCATTAGTTTTAGATTGTAGCTAGCCCTTGCTAGCATATGTAGCTTGATGTAGTTGCTAGTTAGCAGCATAATTCAAACTGTTGTAACCCAATATATCTCTGTTGCTCTGTTATAACTATAAATTTATCTTTAAAAGTGGTTGGTTAAAAGGACAAGTTATAAATATTCAAAAGTGGTTGCCAGGGTACTCTCATTAAGATGTTTGAATTGTTCACTTTGTTAATATATGTAATATTTATAAATATATAAATGTATGTAGATTAACATGTGCAATATGATTTGAGCAGCAATTTAGAACTCAGCTTGTTGGTGTTAGCTTGTAGCTAGTCCCTGCTTGCATATGTAACTTGATGTGGTTCCCTCTTGCTAGCTTGATACAAAAAAACAAAGCCGATGTGTCTCTCTGTTGCCATGTTATAAGCCTTTAAAACTGGTTGCTAGGGTACTCTTATTTGTTGCTAGGGTATGTCAAGATGTTTAAAGCATTGCTTTTGTAAATATTTTATTGTGGTTAATATGCTGTAAAGATTTTAACCACAAAATAGCTTTTAGCTGATTAGTGTTAGCTTGTAGCTAGTCCCTGCTAGCATATGTAGCTTGATTTGTAGTTCATCAGTTCAAGCTTATTTCAAGCAAATTAAGCACAATATGTCTCTGACCCTCTGATGCCAAGGTATAAGCCATTAAAAGTAGTTTCAAGGGTACCATTATCGTTTACTATTGTGTGAAAAATATTTTCAGGAAATGGTTTAAACATCTTGTTATGTTTATATGGGGATGAATATGTAGTAAGGATTTTGACCACAATTTAGCTCTTAGCTAGTGTTGGCGAGTAGCTAGTGACTGCTAGCATATGTAGCTTGGTGTAGTTTCTTGTTACGTGCATGATTGTTGAAGTCCAAACACAATAGGTCTCTGATGCTCTGATGGAAATCTATAAATCTTCAAAAGTGGTTGCTAGGGTGCTTGTGTTGGTTGCTATGGTGTTTTATGACATTCATCTAAAAACATGGTTTCTAGTAATGCATATGTATTTATTTATTTATATTATTCTGGGTTTTTTTTGTTTTTAGGTGACCAAACGTGATGAGGATTCCTCTCTGATGCAGCTGAAAGAGGAGTTTCGCACATATGAGGCTCTTCGCCGTGAACACGATTCCCAGATAGTTCAGATAGCAATGGAAGGAGGACTGCGCATCGCTCCTGACCAGTGGTCATCACTTCTATACGGGGACCAGTCTCACAAGAGCCACATGCAGTCCATCATTGACAAGGTTTCTCAGATCTTAAGCTTCCTCTAGGGGGTGCTGTTGCCTTTTCACTTTCTGTTAGCATTTAATGAATGTTGACTTTGTGTGCTTCAGCTGCAGACTCCAGCATCGTTTGCTCAGAGTGTTCAGGAACTCACCATTGCTCTTCAGAGAACCGGCGATCCAGCCAATCTAAACGGACTCAGACCTCACCTGGAGCTGCTGGCAGACATCGACCCAAGCCCAGGTCCAGCTACACACATGCATACACACACATCGTTAATCCTCAAAACGTCACTTCTGAAAGAATCCGTTCATGCTTACGCTCACAGATGCCCCTGCGCCCACATGGGAGCAGCTTTCCAAAGGGTTGGAAGCAGTTCGGACTGTGGTCCACGGACTGGTGGATTTCATCCAGAACCACAGCAAGAAGGGAGGTGACCCCCAGCAGGTAAGAAACATCACCTCTTCACGATTGGATGAAAGTGGAAAAGAGATGGATTGTTCACTTCCTGTTCGCAGCCTCTTCAACACAGCAAATACAAGACCTACATGTGCCGCGATATGAAGCAGAAAGGCGGCTGTCCTCGTGGAGCAAGCTGCACCTTCGCCCACTCTCAGGACGAGCTTGAAAAGTGAGTCAAATCTCAGGTTCTCCACACATCTAGATGGATTGAAGTTTGATAGTTCGCTGGGGTTAGCTTCTCTGCAGGAGGCTTTTTCGCTAGATTCATATCTCTGCTGTTTCATGTTGGTGCAGTGATGCTCCTTGCCCTTAGATGGCACTCAGGGGACAACCGTGAGAGTGAATCTTTGTAGAACAACTCTTAATGAGCGGACGAGCTTTTGAATATTCATATTCTCCTCTTCCTAAACTTCTTTTTTGGCTCTTCTTCATGTTACTAATTGTTAGCATCTAGCTAGTCTCACACGATGTTTCTTCTTAGTTATACTCAAATTAATAAAAACATAAAGACACTATAAACAAGGACAAAGTAAGCATTTAAAGCATAATATAGGTCTTAGGTAAGCTGAAATCTTTACTTTATCATCACTTCATTATTTTATCTGCATCTCAAGTGTCAATTCTCTCCGAGGGCTTCAGTGGATGTTCTTCAAACCAGACGAGGGTGATCTTTCTCCTATTTTTAATCTAAGGACCAATCATCTGTCTTATTTATTGCTACAATCGCTGATTGGTGGATAGAAAAAGAGTCTTCTTTATTCTGATAATGGAAGGAACTAGCTGTGCTCCTCACGAAACTAAAATCATTCCAAAGCATCGAGTAATATAACGAAGAGAAAGAAAGTGCTTTTTAAGATTATAGCAGGTCACCTGGAATGTATGTCTTGTTTTTTTAATCTTAACTTGAAGCTAATGGCTGTTCGCATATGTAGCTCGAGGTCAAAAATCTTCAGAAGTAGTTGTTGGGGTACCATCATTGGTTGCTATGGTGTGCTGAGATGTTTAAATCGTTCAGTTTTTATCTATTTTGTCACTGTTGTATGTGGGTTAATATATATAATAAGGATTTGGACCACAATTTAACTCTTAGTTCTTAGATAATTCAAGTGTTGTACCAAGTCCGTACTAGTATATGTAGCTTTGTGTAGTTCTTCCTTACTAGCATCGGTCAAAAACCTTCACACAGTGTGTCTCTCATTTATTCGTTCATCGCTGTTTCTTGTCATGAGGGCAACACACCACCTATCTGCTCTTTTAATCACTATCACCTCTCGTTTGACAGATATCGTAAGATGAACAAGCGCCTGGGATTGCGACGACAGCTCAGCCAATCACTGACCCAGCTTAACGAGCTCGACTTGTTAGCAGACGAGGGGCCGCCCATGGACATTCTTCCCCGCAAACCTACTTCCATCAGCAACGGAATTCTTGCAGCAGGACCGGGATCTGCTCTAGCTCACTTGGTCTCCAGAGGCTCGGACCCGTCTTACGAGCCAGTCCACAAACCGGGGAAGATGGAATCCGGGAGCCTCAGTGCTCCGGGTTCACCTCCAGATTCGTAAGTGGATTTAGTAGCTAGGCTAAGATCATGTGACGTGTGATGTCATCTCTCTTTCTCCCGATTTACAGCTTGGAATCCATCCCAAACCAACTCCGCATCAGTTCTCAATCTAGGATAGCAAGTGATGCCGCTGTGGGGCTGAAGCACATGTCCTCAAGAGTTCCTCAGATGTATCAGCCTGAGCTGTATTACCCAGAATCGAGAGCCCCACCGCCCCCATCCGCACAATATGAGTCCTCGCAGTACCCCACAGGTACCTTTCGCACAGGTTACCTTTTCAGCTTCACGATTGAGTCTAAAGCATTCTGATTTCAGCAGGTTACCCTCATCACCCCATCCACCACCGCTACCCACGGCATCCCAATCCAGATCCCTATCAAGACCCCTACCCCAACTCTTACGCCTCCAAGCACCCGTACCCCAACCCCAGCTCGCATTATTCCTATCCATCGCGTCACGACGGCCGCTGCCACCCAGCCTACCCACATCCATTCCCTCGAGAGGAACCAGTCCGCAGGAGTCCGGATGTCCCACCTCCGGTGCAACCCCAAAACCACTCGTATCTGCCAGAATCAACTCAGGAACGATATCCCAGTGAGGGGTATAACTCCAGGAATTATCACAGGGTACGTTCCACCTCAGAGATGTGAGTTTCTCTCATAACGAAAAACACAATAAAGCTCGTTCTGTTGTGATTTAAGGGTGCATACCCACGAGCTCCGCCCTCCCTGGATTACCTCCACCGGCGCAGGCAGGAGATCATGGCTCAGCTGGAGGAGAGGAAGGTGGTTTCGCCTCCGCCGTTTGCTTCCTCGCACCCCTACGACTCCAGCTATCCTCAGGACATGAGGGGACAGAGCCATGTAAGAGCCATTTATTTGGACTGCAATCACTACTTATGAAGATGTTTCTTTTTTTATATATATATATATATATATATATATATATATATATATATATATATATACAATTGAATACCAATATATCTATTTTGCCACAGGGACAGGTAATAGGTTTAAAGGATTCCTTTGAAAATCAGCATGTGGAAACCAGAAATACTGTTAAATAGAGCTGCCTTTGCTGCACACAAGATGTTGGCTAAAGAAAAAAATAAGACAGGAAGTCAAAAATTGTAAATTTTGACTGGGATAACATATAAGCAAAAATAAGTCCATCTTACTTGTAGAGGGTTTTCAGTTTGTCTGTGTTGTTTTGCTTAATGCTTTATCTTTAGTGCCTTAGTACGTACTGCACAGCTTTTTTGGGCCGTCTTTTAACTTGATCAAAATGAGCCACAGATCTTCTTTTTGAAGTTGTTATGAAAATATGAATCATGAGACATGATTTCTGAACACAATCGCAAACAGTAATTTATTACTTATTCCAAACATGAATTAAGGGGGAGGGGGAGGGGGAGGGGGAGGGGGAGGGGCCCAGAACGGGTAACCCCTTGAGATTCCCTTCAGTATAAATCCCGCCCCTCTACGTCACTTCCTGTTCCATCCCAAGTAAACTTAGGCTCATACAAACTCAATCTTATTTGAGAATTAATTACAATGATTAAATATTTTATTACAACGTTGTCGGGTGTTTTTGCCTCGTCTGCTGGGTTAACAAGCCTATTGTCACACCATTCTTTTTTTCCAACTAATAAAAACATCGGTCGTATAAGCCTGTTGACCCAGAAGAGGGCAGCCCTAGTCTCTATATTTGCTGTTCCATGGCCTTCAGTCTTGCTTCTTCAAGGAATTTTTAGGAGTCTTAATGGAACTTTTCTTTGTTACAGAGTCAACAAGATGATGATTTATGATGGGTGTGGTTAATGGTAAATAGAGAGATGGATATTAATATTCTGTTTTATCAGAGAACGACTTGTTTTCCACAAGCTGTAACCTCCTGCAGATTCTCATTCACTCCCAAGTAATAAAAGGGCCTTTACAAAAAAAAAAAAAACACACAATTAACCCCTGGTGTTGCAATCTTGTTTTATTCAGATTGTTAGCTTTGATTTTCATGAACACTCTGAGGGGGTTGATTTATTTTTTAAACTAGTTTGTTGAAGAGCTATTAAGATTTAAACCTTAAAAGATTGAAAGCCAATCAGATGTCTTTGCTGTACTTTATCCCTGTTCTGGAGACTCATTTGGGACACTTTTGTGATGGTGATGGCTGGCTCCGCCCATTCGCAGTCCAAAACTAAAACCCATGGGTAGCGTCACGCCTGGTACGTCCATGTCAGTGGTTTTGCATTCATGTTAAATGACTTGTTGTGATTTGAGATCCTGGACGGATTGTGTTCGGGTCCTTTTTGCAAATGCAAAATTCCTGTTCAAGACTTTTCCAGGTGTTCGAAGGGGCTTTAAAACGATCCATCAATAACATTTCTCGTCTGTATCGTTCACAGTACATGGAGGAGAACTCCCACAATTTTGGACACTTTCGGGAACCAGAGTACACCGGCTCATATTCACCGTGGTTGTGTGACACCATCGGGTCCTACATCAGCAGCAAGGAAATGAAGTCCAAAGAGGGCATGCACGCCATCGAAGCCGTGAGTGACTTCCATCACATGACGTCTCTTTCAGTGCTGGAGGACCCTGTCTCGCGATCAAGTTATCAGTGTTTGTGCTGATCATGTCTACGAAGCAAAGGCCACAGCAGGCTCGCTCCAATACATTCCTCGTTCTGCTTTCTCCCTGCAGAGCTCAGAGAAAGGCAAAAGTGTGCGAGTGCATGGCTCAGAGCTCCAGCGCCGGGCGGCAGACGTCAAAGATGATGACCCCATCATCCCCTTCGGATCACTGCCGACCGTGTCTCGTTTCGGAGCCATCTCTCGCACATCTAAACCAGGCTTCCCACCAAGCCCCATGCCGCCCATGCCAAACCCTTCCAAACACGCTGGTACAGTCATGTGCATGCCTTCCACCACACCAGCATTTTTCAGGGTTTCCACAAGGTCTTTAAAAGGCAAAAAAAATTTTAAGCTCAAATTTTAGTCCTTAAAAAGTCTTAAATTCACTGTTCTAGGTCTTAATAATTTTTTATGACTCATATTGTTCATGTAAAGGTTTTGTCATTGCTTGAGGTTGCCAAATTTTGAAAAACTATACTTAAATGCTTAAAAAAAAAAGGTTGGTTGCCAGAGTTTGATAAAATGCTCAAAATCTTTGATTGTTACGGTTGCCAGATATTGACATAAGACTTATGAATGTTAAAAAAGGTAGTGATTGTTAAGGTAGCCTGATATTGACATAAAACTTATGAATGTTAAAAAAAAGTTGGTGATTGTTAAGGTAGCCTGATATTGACATAAGACTTATACATGTAAAAAAAGTGATTTTTAGGGGTCGCAGAAATTGAGAAAATGCTCATGAAAACTCGTAAATGCTCAAAATCTTAAAAGTGATTGTTATGGTTGCCAAATATTGACATAAGACTCATAATTGGTCAAAATAAAAATGTGATAAGGGGTGCCAAACATTAAGAAATGTACATTTTTGCTCAAAAGCATACAAGTGATTGTTGAGGTTTCTAGAGATTGACAAAATTCTATTAAATGTTAAAAAATGGTTGTAGGGTTGCCAGAGTTTAGAAAATTGTGCGGAAATGGTGAATATTATAAAAGTGATTTTTAGGGTTGCCAGACATTGAGGACATTTTTCTAAATGTAAAAAAGATTAAAAATGACTGTTGGGGAGACCAGAGATTGAGAAAATTCTCTTAAATGCTCAGCTTTGTAAAAGGCATGGTTAGGGTTGCCAGAGCTTGAGAAAATGCTAATTAACGCTCAGAAAAGCTCAAAAGTTTTAAGTGATGGTTAGGGTTTCAAGCAATGTGTTTGAAGCATTCTGTTTATCATGCAAAGCCACTTTTGTGTTATTGATGATATGATAAAGGTCTTAAATGAGAACTTATCAAACATGCAGAAAGCCTGATTGTTTAAACGCCTGTTTTTAAAGCGGACTACACCTATGCGAATCACAGCGGGTGGAGCGGCGACTCCTACCCTCCACACCAAAGCCCTCAGGGACACTTCAGCGAGCGGTACGTCACACCCTTTACAAGAAGTTTCTACACTTCTGAGAAGCATTTGCATCTCGAGCGCGAGTCACATTTGTGCTGCGTGCCCCGCAGGTCCCCAGCCATACAGGCTCGCGAGCAGCTGCGGATGGAGCTGCAGCAGGTCAACCAGCAAATCAGCCAACAGAGTCACGGCCGAGGCTTAGAGGTGAGGGCTGGATGCGGCACCACTTGAGGGTTCAAAGCATGAAAATTGGGCTCAAAAATCCATTCCGGTTCAGAACACAGGGGTTGAGACTCATTTTTATGATTTGTAAACGTTGAATCAAAGTTCAATAGTTTGAAATATATTAAAGGAAGTAATTAATTTAATAGAAATGGATCAGAATCTCTTTTTGCATGTTTCAATGAGGCACCTGAAAATAGACTGATGGTGCTACACATCTAAAATAGTTCTTTAAGGTAGCGTTCCTTTGTTCGGTTTTCAATGTAAAAGCAAAAAAACATCCCAAAAACTACTTTTTATTTTAAAACAAAAAAGGAAAAACAATTTTTCATGTTTGGTTTTCCTTTTTTTGTTTTAAAATCAGATTTGCTTTGTCATGTTTAATTTGTTTTTGCTCTTTTGTTTTTGTTTTCAAATCAAGTTTTTTAATCTTTTGATTTCAAAAGAAAACCAAAAGGAAAAGCAATCCGTGTATCGTTCGTTAAATTGATTTTACATTTAAAAATGAAAGCAAAAATAGGCAAAATAATTTTTTTAAATGTCATTGTTTTTTTATTTTAAATGAAAAGGCAAAACCGATTTATTTTTTCTTCTTTTTTAAATTCTGTGATAAAAACACACTGCTTGCAGCACTTTTTGTTGTTAGCGGGAAATAGCTTGACCCATGTATCAGTCGTTCAATTGCTTTTTAATTTAAAACAAAAAAGGAGAAATAAATAATTTTATTTAATGATTTTAAAACGAATTAAGTAAAAGTGTTTTTTATTACGAGCTTGCGGCACTTTTTTTCTAATTATCCTCTTGGCAATGCGCAGCAAGAACCAGACGGTTAACCCTTTAACTCCTATAATAATACTGTAATCATAACCATTCGCCTGGTATTCCCGTCTTGTTTAATCACTGTGTCATAAAATATTATTTTTATTATCATTTTTTGCCAGTTTTCCTTTTCAGATTAAATAAAATGTTCAAAAACTGGCAAATATCTGCTGTTATTATGTTATAAATGCTCAGAACAGTGTGTAATAACAAGAAAAGTTAAAAAAAAAAGTGTATTTGAATCTTGATCAAGTTTCTCTTGATAAACAGCTATAAATGTAGAGCACCAAGACTTTTGAGATTCCAGAAATGAAGCTGTTTCACATAAACACCAAAGGATCGTGTTTGGTAGGGCTTTCAGAGTTTGTTGTTTTTTTTCTCAGACGTTCTGAAGTTGTTTTTGTGTTCCTAAAGCTTCGTCCTCTGCCTCAGAATCATCTCCAGCCTCCGGAGGAGTCCCTTCATCACAACCATCTCTAGAAATATAAACACATTACATACGATTCTACACAAAAATGAGCAAAAGATAAAATAAAAAGATATAGTAATTAGAAATAATGAATAATAATGAATGAAGCAGTATGTTTTGAATTCATGAGCATGAGCAGCAATAAAGCAATATTTCATAATGTCAAGTACAAAAAATACAGTATATAATGGAAAACATTATTGTTATAAATCTGTTAATAAACCCTGTGTATAAAAACTATACCCCGTACTGGGGTTGAGATGGTGACAGAGCGCCCCCTGCCTGCTGCTGCTGCTGCTGCTGTTTATCCTCTTCAACAAATCGAAAACTCGAAAAAAAGCAACTTTGATGTCAGGATCATTTGAACAGCATTCTCCACTATTTACAAATGTTTTTTGACTGAAATCTAACACCAAGTGTGCCAAAAAAAAACGACAGAAGAAACATAAAAAGAATAGACGCAGGTTCGCGCGACTGCTGGAGAATCACGGACGCAAACACGGTATAAAAACAGCACAAGCTAACGCTAATAAACCTATAGCTACAAAATATAACAAAAATATAATATTTTAAATTAAATCTCCTTTAAAACACAGCTCAGGTATTGCTAAAGTCATTCACACATAAACAATCGCTCATCTGTCACCGCTCTCCTACGCTCCACAAACATCCAAACACAGGCGATGTTGTCAATAAATCAGTCGAAAGAACCTTTTCTCAGCTTTCAGATCTGTTGAGATTTTTTCCACAGTGCAAAAAGTGCGCAAGTCATCCGATGCTAAAGGGTTAGTGTGTCTCTGCACCACCTTCTTCATCAAGGTGCATTCGTGCCTCCGTGTTGAAAATCCCAGGAAAAGGGGGAGTGGTCAGCCACATTTAAATGGAGTATTGAGCTCACGAGAGCGTGCGGCTTCAGAACTGATCTGAACGTCTCTCGACAGAACTCCTGCTCCGTGATGCCCCAGTCCTCTCGAGTGGACTGGACGACCGCTGGCCTCTCCAGTGAACAGCTGAGTTTCGAGCTGCACCAGGTGGAGAAAGAGATCAACAAGAGGTCTCACGAGATGGCTATGGTTAGTTCCGAAGCCTTGTTTGTTCTTCCTCAGGTGCTTACGTTCCTGTGGATTTCAGCAAGGTTATGTTTGCATGGCTTTTACTTCTCTGGACTAGGAGAAGGTTCAGAAAATGTTACATTCTTGCGGTGTTTCACCTTCAGGAGAGCCACGATGGCAGGTACAAACGGGTCTCGGTCGAGAACGGACAAGACGAACACATTCTGCAGCGAGACGAGCATTCACTGGCTCTTGGGTAAAAAAAAAACTGCAACATTTAATCTGCTGCGTGCTGAGCTTTTTTGTATGCGGTTGTATAACTCAATAAAAAGACTTCTTTTAAGATTTTTTTTGTAATTTTTTTTTGTAATTGTTTAACATTTTTATTATCTGACTCAAAACACATCTCTCGAACTTGTCTTTTTTTGCTGCCAAACTAGTTATCTGCTTGTATTGCTTTCATTTATTACGCTGCCCGTACTGCCATCTAGAAGATATTTCATATTTCATCAAAGCAGCTGAAACCGTTATAAAATGACTTAAACACATCTATTCAACTCAGCTTTATTTATAAAGCACTTTAAACAAAACAAGGTTCACCAAAGTGCTGAACAAAGCATAAAATTAGTAGAAAAGCATGGCAAATATCAGACATAAGAAGGTTTAAATACAATACAGACAAGATTTTAACTCAATTAAAAGCCAAAGTGAAAAAATATGTTTTAAGAGCAGATTTAAATGTAGAAAGTGAGTCCATCTGTCTGAGGTCTTGGGGCAACTCATTCCACATCTTTGGTCCGAAGACTGAACTATTAAGTATTGGGTTTTTTTATGGCTTTCATTTATTACGCTGCCCCACGACAGAACTCTCTAGAACAGATTCCAGACATTTAGATACGTAAAACTGTTTAAAAACGGCCTTAAACTACAACAATTGAACTACTTTTGCTGCCAAACTCTTGATCTGCTTATTGGTTTCTTGTATTGCTTTCGTTTATCATGCTGCCCATAGCCAAAACTGACTATAGAAGGCATTTCTGATATCAAAATAGTTAAAATCATTAAAAACTGCCGTAAAACACAACATATCTTGCAGCCAAACGGTTGATCGGCTTATTGGTTTCTAATCTTGCTTTCGTTTATTACGTTGCCCATAGCAGAACTGACCTCTAGAAGAGATTTCAGACATCAAAATAGTTCAAATCATTAAAAACTGCCTTACACCACAATTATTAAACTTTTTTGCAGCCAAACTGTTGATCTTGTTATTAATTTTCTTATAATGCTTTCTAATGTTATGCTGCCCATAGCCAGAACTGGATTCTAGAAGAGATTTCAGACATCAAAATAGTTAAAACCGTTAAAAACTGTCTTAAATCACAATGATCTAACTATTTATGCAGCCAAACTGTTGATCGGCTTATTAATGTCTTTTATTGCTTTCTTTTATTATGCTGTTCGTAGCCTGAATTGGATTTTAGAAGAGATTTCAGACAGTTAACCCTGGCTAAAAACACATCTCTTGACCTTTTGCTCTTTTTTTTCGTGCTTCCAAATGTGTTGAAAGTCTTGTGTTTGTTGTAGTGAGGCCTCCAACGGCTCCATGGGTTTGGTCCAGGACTGTGGTCTCGTCAGCAGCAGCGTGTCCTCCCTCGCAAGCAAGACCTCCTCGCTCAGCGTCTCCTCTGATCCGGTGGCCAGCAGTCCGGATTTGCCCAAGAACGGAGTGGCCCACTCGTAGCCGGCTCTTCCTACCTCGAATCTCTGTCCCGGGTTAAACCCTCTGGGCGTTGCGTAACACACCATTCACTCTCTTTACTCTCATGGAATCACTGCATGTGCCTCGCACAGTCACGCCCTCTTTTACTTTTACAGCAGTATCTGCTGCCGAGTGTCCTGTTTCACATTCGCCTTCTCTCTCTCCCTGCCAGAGATCACGAGTCTTAAACTAACGGTCATCACTTCACCAAACGTGTGTTTTCTTTTATAATAATGTGCTACATTTTTAGTAGTTTCGCTCTTATTCGTGCTTGGTGTGGCGTTTACACTTCTGTCAGAGTTTACGTGTTCAACCGTTCCTACATGGACTCCACAGAACGAACTGTTTTCTTTCATTGTGCGGGTCGAAACTCGTTGGAAGGCTCACTCAGTTGGCTTATCGCTAAACTCCGCCTCCTTTAGTAACTGGCTTGCTGTGAGATCCGCTGGGTTCCCCGCTTGAGATATTTTGGAGATGAATGGGTCGGGGATGGGGAGAATCGCTGCAGGTGCTTACACACGGGACGCGGGCGCGCCGCAGCTGCTCTGCTGTTACGACTCGTTTCACGGAGAGTAGACTAAACTTAACTGAACTCAAGAAAAGAAACTCTTCGAGTCCACACACTGTCGGCAGAACACCAACAAAACCAGTTTACATTCAGAGCAAGGTTTACACGTGATATAGAGATCTACGAAAGGCTTGAAAATAGTATTTTTAAGAAAACTATGCCATTAAAACATGTTGACTTAATTATCTTAATTCGAACTTTCTAACTTGAATATAAAACATTTTAAATGTAAAACCATGAATAAAGAATTAAATATACATATATAATTATTTTGTAATATGTTATTTATGTGTATGTGCCTAGCAATATGGTAGAAACATGCTAATAACTAGCTAATCATAATAGCTGCATACTATTTACTTGCTAATAACTTGCTATTCATGCCAGTAATATGGAAGCTATCGTGGTTGTGGCATGTTAACCATGTTCATAATATGGTAGCAACATGCTAGTTACCTGTTAACATGTTAGTAATACAACAATAACATGCTAAAAACATGCTATCATTGTAGTGGCTTGATAGTCATCGTAGTTGCATGCTATTGATTTGCTAATCATGCTAGTAATATATTATCCATGTTAATAATATATTTGGAACATGCTAATAACCTCCTTATCATGTTAGTGACTTGGTGATCCTGCCTGTAACATGATAGTTTCTTGCAAATCATGCTAGTATTATGAAAACAACATGGTAATACTTGCTAATCGTTCAAGTTGCATGCTAGTGGCTCATTAACTATGTTAGTATCATGTTAGCAATATGCTAATAGCTGGCTAATCATGCTAGTGACTAATTCTGCTGGTAATCTGCTAGTGGCTTGCTAATCATGCTAGTAATTTAGCAGTAACATGCTATTTTTTTGTTCCATCATGCTAGGGACTTTTTAATGACACACGGTGTTTTAGATGATCGACAATTTTAATTTAATAAAACAGATCAACACAATTCTAATTCAGATAGTTTTGCCAGTGATGGGGTGGGCACTCCAGTGGGAGGGGTTTCACACCACCACTATTGGACGGTAGGGGAAACGCTGCCTCTGGTGGTGGCTGCTGTATAGCGCCTTTCATTTGCGGCCTCTTTAATTGCTCATAGCCGTGTGTAAGCACCTTTTGAGAAAACCTGTGAAGAATAAACGCCTTAAAATGTTGAACGTTGCGTTCTTTGTCGCCAACCAAACAACTTCCAAAGCAGATGGGTATCTGTGTTTGATGTGGCTAGTAGAATTGTAAAAGAAAAGTCATCAGTTTTTAAAACACGCCACCATTGCTGAGCTCTCACTCAGCAACATTCAGCTTTTTGCAACAGTGATTGGCTCATCCCTCTACGTGGGGCGGAGCTTAGCCATAAGTCAGTTGTGCTCCTGGTAACAAACTTCAGTGTTTTCCAGCAGTCTTAATGGAGCCCTTCAGCACATTACACTACAGCGAATGAAGCTGATGTAAGCATTTAGCTTTTTATGTTTTGAGGACTTAGAAATAACCCAGTTCAGTTTTTTTTTCTCAACTGCAGTTACGTTTTCCATCCCGAGGATGGAAAGAAGCCCACTTTGATAACAAAAGAAGACGCGTTCTGTTGTAAGAATGTCTGTGTACTTTTCTTCACTTTTATTTCGTAGACGCTCTGTTTTCCCTCCAAAAGAGGAAAGCGAAAGACTTTGATCCATTTCATGTTGCCTCAAGACTCTCTCTCTCTCTCTCTCTCTCTCTCTCTCTTTCTGTTCCTTCTGAAGATTGAAGAAGCTTGTTTCCATCGGCTCCTTCCGTCGATTTTTGTCTAGACCTCTGTAACCTTTTCTTATCTTTTTTTTCCACCGAAGTTGATGCTACGTAAAATTTTTCAGTATTTCAACCAAAAGTGGAGTTTGGAATCAGTCTCTATAAAAACAGGCTCAAGTTTGATGTGAAAACATTGAGATTTGCTGCCAAAAACTTGTCTGTTGTTGGTAGATTCTGAAGATGGAAAGCTGACAAATTTCCTTCTCAGTTTATTTCAATAATACGCCATACTTTTCTGTGCTGGTGAAAGTTTCCAGGAACTTTAGGCTGAAATTTTTATTTTTATTTTTTTTTTATCCTCCTAGCATGTTTTGGTCTCTCGAGACATCTTAAAAGCACCTATTTTTGGTGGATCTTCTCTTAAGTTACATTTTTTTGCTCTTATTGTGGTTTATCGTCACGATTGAAATCCACATATTTGTTTAGTAACCGAACTGTGACGCACAGCGTGGACTGCGTGAGGGTTGCTTTGGAATGGTTTGTTCAGCCGGCGCGTGTGCATGTGGTCGTTTTGTGATTATCTTTGTGTTTTGTTTAAAGGAACGCCTGTCTTTACCTCAGGGTTGATTTTGGGGTATAAACGTCTCTCTCAAACCGAGACCGTGCCTTTGTGTCGATCCGTTGTTTTCACGAAGCACCGCTCAACTCTCCTCAGTCTTCTAAGTCAGCATTTATATTAAATGATCTCTCAGATTTCAGACGGCCAAACGGAGTACTGCCTATCCTTTCTGAGATAAAGGAGTTTATTGCCAGGTCGTTTTTGTGTTCATCCGTCAAATGTTTTGCTGGAAGCGGAAAAGTGTTTGCTGTTTGATGTACTAGAAGGTGACTTTACTTCTCCCACTAAAGCCTTTTAGGCCGTCTTTAAAGGGGACCTCAAATCACCTCTTTTCCATATGTTTGAACAGTGTGTGTGTGTGTGTGTGTGTGTATACGAAATAGTAATGTTCTTCAACACAACTTTGTTCGTGTGTGACATCACAAACCTTAGGAACCCACCCTTGCCTTTGATTTATTTGTAGTTTTTTTTTGTCCTTATAAAAATACAAATGCCTTTAAGTTAGGTTTATATAACTTGAATACATGATTACAAATCATTCTTGTTATCTTAAAATAGCCCTCCGTAGCGAGAGGAAGGGTTTTCTCACACTAGACGAGGCGTAGTAGAACTTCTGAATGCGATTGTCCGCCCTCCCTTCTCCCCTCTTGCTTGTTCTCACACTGGACTTGTACGTGTCAAGCTGAAGCACGAGGACATCTTTGTTTCCACATCGCAGTAAACCGGAAAAGAAACTCTCAAACCTCATGGACACATTTTTTGCATTGTCGCGAAGGCACACATGCACAAAGTGAACTGGTCGATAGATTTTGTCGCACACTGATCAAAATAAATTATGCTGCACATATCCGGCTTGTTAAGACGCAGCAGAAGTGCAAAGAAGCCTTTATGGCTTTGATCACAGTTTCTGCCTTTTTGATTCCACTCAGGCTACGTTCAGACTTAATGGCCAATTATGATGAGTTCTTTCACATTACAAATAACACGCACCTGATATCCGTCTTCGGTGGGAACGAAATTTGGCTCCAATGTAACAGAATGCGCGGAAGAGGAAACTACGCCCCCCAGAATGCACTGCAAACGGACGTAAACATCGAAGCTCCTGTTCCCGGGTACGCTTGAGGCTTTGTGGACGTAAATATCTGCTCAAAGCCAACTTAGTTTATTAGTATCAAACAATAGTAAGAAAAGAATGGAGATGAAAAAGAACACATTACGGTAAACTCTCAGAACAGGAGTTAAGTGTTCGGATAACAACCTCGACTTCATTAAGCTACAAATGCGTCTTTGAGCTCTTTCTGAAACTGTTTCCGTACAAGAACGTCTTCGTACGTGACTCATATCTGTAAGAAACTGTGTTAAAGTTGGGCTCGATGACGTAGGAGTCAGATAAATGCGACCTGGCTGTTCATACTGAAGGCGCATGGCAAACATTTGGATATGTAACAGATTCAGGAGCTCATATGAAAGCGACTTCGGTCTGATTGTAAAAAAAATTGGAATTGAGCCGATTAGATGGTCTGGAAAATATCAGACAGAGGTCACATATGTGCACAAAAAATCTGATTTGGGTAAATTTGGGCTGAAGTCTGAATGTAGGCATAGATGACATCGGGTTTCCAGTGCCGCGCTCAACCAAGTATTTTACTCGCATGTCATGCAAAACGAGTTCAGGCCAAGTAAGCCCTGCTCCAGCCCACCCTTTGGCAATGGCTGGCAGAGCCATGTTTGAGTGCAGCACAGAGCACTCGTGTTAAAGCATCCGCACCTAAACAATCGAAACTCGCTCATTCAGATCACTTTTTTTCAGTAGCTTCACACCACTGCTGTTTAATGTTGATGCAGTGCCACTCCTGGCCCTTGGACGGCACTCAAGGGACGACAGTTACACACCCGGACATTTTATCGTCGGGTTTCTGAATGTCTGTATACTCCTCTTCCACCGTTTCTTCTTTGGCTCTTCTTCTCGTTGTTCTTCTTCGTTGTTTCGATGCGACAGCGCCTAACTAGTGCCACCTATCTGTTCTTTATTGTCCCAACAGCACTCTGACGTGATTAAAAGAGGCAACATTAATTTGTCGATTGCTAGAGAGCATGGGAAAAACCAAGGGTCAATCCGAGAAAAAAACAAAGATTTGTGTCCATCGCTCAAACCAAATGTGTGAGTTTGCATCAGCGGCCATTGTTTTGGCTTGAGATGCGTTTGTGTGCAAAATCTAGAAACGAAAGTTTTCGATTTCCTAGTTTTTTGCTCATGTCCCTCCACCATCAAAATCTCTGAGATCACAACATAAATAAAACACTTAAATTACTTTTCAAACCACAGTTACACTCTTGTTTAAGAGCTATATTGCAGACTTTTCTTAAATATCCCAAAGAGTCAGAAAGGTGGTGGTGATATAAACTTGCTCTCAGAATTTGCTTTAGGTTCATTTCCTTTAAGAGTAGTTCGACAACGATCCACACTCGACCCCTGGAAAAGAGGAACCCAAAGTGTTTACCCGGATGAATCTCAGAGCATGCTGACCCAAAATCCATGTGTGAAATTAAGCATCATTTCGGACTCTTACTTTGTAATCCTTTGGTTGGAAAAGCAACACAAATTGTAGCTAGAATCACATTTCGTCCTGGTATAATAATTGCATTTCATACTTTTATTTTGATTGTAAACGTACCCCATCGAGAAGTAAATACTCTTTAGTATAAACTCTGTAGTGTTAGCTTCTCTTTAAAGAGTTAAGTTAACACTGAGCCTCTCTTCTGAGTCTGTTCTTGCTCTATATAGAGTTAAATTAACACTGAGCCTCTCTTCCGAGTGTGTTTGGTTCTTCTCTATAGAGTTAAATTAACACTGAGCCTCTCTTCCGGGTGTGTTTGGTTCTTCTCTATAGAGTTAAATTAACACTGAGCCTCTTTTCTGAGTCCTTTTGGTTCTTCTCTATAGAGTTAAATTAACACTGAGTCTCTCTTTCAAGTGTGTTTGGTCTTTCTCTTTTTAGAGTTAAATTAACACTGAGCCTCTCTTCCGAGTGTGTTTGGTCTTGCTCTATATAGAGTTAAATTAACACTGAGCCTCTATTCTGAGTGTGTTTGGTCCTTCTCTTTTTAGAGTTAAATTAACACTGAGCCTCTATTCCGAGTGTGTTTGGTCCTCTTTTTAGAGTTAAATTAACACTGAGCCTCTCTTCTGAGTGTGTTTGGTCCTTCTCTTTTTAGAGTTAAATTAACACTGAGCCTCTCTTCTGAGTGTGTTTGGTCCTTCTCTTTTTAGAGTTAAATTAACACTGAGCCTCTCTTCCGAGTGTGTTTGGTCTTGCTCTATATAGAGTTTAATTAACACTGAGCCTCTCTTCCGAGTGTGTTTGGTCTTGCTCTATATAGAGTTAAATTAACACTGAGCCTCTCTTCCGAGTGTGTTTGGTCTTGCTCTATATAGAATGAAATTAACACTGAAGTTTACAACTTGTACCTTAAAAATATGTTAAGTCAAACTTTTTACATGCATTTTTATAGTTAAATGCAAATATTTTGTACAAATCTCAAGGTTTGGATGACAAACTGGCTGTTCAGAAGATAAGAGAGAGCCTCAGATGGTTTATCTCCATTTGAGTTAATTCTACTCCCAAGAGTAGAATCAGTACACAACAGTTTTTCATTTAAGTATTTTCACAAATTGGTTTTCATCTCAAAAATGTTTTACAAAGCCAGTCTTTAAGCTGGTTGGTAGAAAATTGATCTTGTTAACCATGCTCTGGCTTCCTCTTAATTTCAATAAAAGTTTATTTAAAATGCTCAAAAATAAAATTGCTTATCCCTAATACAGGAATCAAAGCCAAAGGTCATGGGTGTGAAGCTGTGTAGCATCCACTACCAACCTGCTTACACTCTAATGTAGTGAGCACTTTAGGGTGCCCTACTGCCCCTAGTGGTCAGGATCGATGCAAGTAGCAAATCTACAAAGCCTTGTTTCTAGAAAACCCTACAAAATATTGTGATTTTTCTCAAAAAGGGTTCCAAACGAGATGTTCCTTTGTTTGGAGGAAATGGAAAAGTTGATTTTGGGTTCACATTCTCATTGAGATTCATCCGTCCTTCCATGTTTATCTTTTCGCGTTAAGTGTCGTGTTTGTACCAAGTGTGTAGCTAAAAAGCCTCAGTGTTTCAGTACTGGGGGAGTCTTATTGTGGTGGTGTTGAGATCGGAACAGAGGGCCCAACATGATTGAAAGCGAAGCACACGCAGAGTAATGGTACAGAATCTTCCCTTCTCTCCAGAGGAACATTCTTGCGTAGCAGATTTACGGTGTTACTTGAAAACACCAGGCAATGCACACCTTCAGGCTGGAGGGGTTTAGCTCGTAGCTGTAGGTCGTAGTGTTGGAAAGGAGCGAGTGCATGTGCTGTGTCCAAAGAGAGCGCAGTCCAGCTCGTCTCTGTTTGTTTGCTCCCACTCATCGTTTGCACTCATTGATCCGCGATCGCTTGTGTTGCGTTGTGGTCCGTACACCATGATTCCTAGCACGGGATTATTTCTGATGACCTGATGATAAGATACGCTTTTAACTTCAACCTGAATAAGAGATGTTTGTATATTATGCTCCATTAAGGAATGTGTAGATTATTTCTCCAATGTGGATGTAGTTGGAAAACCGTTTTTTCTCTTTGTACAAGAATTCACTGTGTGAAATTTGGGATTGCATTTTTGTATAATACAGCCGCTTTTCTTCTCTGAGAGGGCAGAGGGTATTATTAACTGGATTTTTTTAAATTAGATATTCAGAAACAAACTTGAAAATTATTTAATAAGAAATGTATTTTATGTGCAGCAGTGACTTTTGGCATGGATTATGATTAAATGATATTGTAAACCACTTTCTTGTGTTGTCTTTCTTGCTTACGAATCATCTAAAAACATTTCAGTTGGGATCAGACAATGATTACAAAGTATTCACATGTCCCACCTTTGAATAGTTTGTTGCCTACCATAGCAACCAAATATTGCACTCTAGCAACCACAGAGCAATGCAGAGAAGTTGGATTCATTTATTGTTATTGGCAAACAAGAACTACAGCAAGCTACATATGCTAGCGGTAACTAGCTACATGCTAGCAATGTGTTGCCAACCAAATAAAGTACCCAAGCAACCCTTTTTAGAAGTTCATATCTCTTCACAGAGCAGTGCAGAGAAATTTGATTGAGTTGTCTTCGCAAGCAAGAACTACAGCAGGCTAAAGATATCCCCAGTTACTAGCTAAATGTGTTAAAACCCAAATAATTAGCAATTACCCTAGCAACAATTATTTTTAGAGGCTTGTAACTCATCCTCAGAGAATTGCAGCGATCTAGAATACAGTTTTATTGAGTTTTGTTAGCAAGAAGAAACAACATAAAGTTACAAATCTTTTTGTGACTAGCTACATGCTAACAAAGTGTTGCTAACCAAATAATGTACCCTAGCAACTATGTTTGGAGACTTGTATCTCTTCCTTGCCCATTGCTGAGAAATGAGATTCTGTTAAATGTAGTCTTGTTTGCAAGCAGGAACTAAAGCAAGCTACATGTTAGCAATGGCTAGGTACATGCTAACAATGTGTTAACAACCAAATAATGTACCCTGGCAACAACTTTTAGAGGCTTCACCGGAGCGTTGCAGAGATCTAGAATAAAGTTGAATTAAGTTTTGTTAGCAAGCAGGAACGACTTCAAGTTCTTAATCCCAACAGTGATAAGCTTAATGCGAACATAGTGCTCCTAACCAAATAACGTACCCTAGCAACAATTTTTGTAGACTTGGGTCTATTCCTTAGAGAATTGCATAGAATTTGGACTCAGTTCAATTTAGACTTATTGACGAGCAAGAACTACAGCAAGCTACATATACTAGCAGTGATATGCTAACAATGTGTTGCCAACAAAACAACATACCCTAGCAAAGTCTCTACATTTACATTACATTATCTCTACATGTAGTCATTGCAGAAAAATTGTAGTTCATTCTAGCAAGCTATAACAAACTGATATAGCATATGTTGGTAGTGACTAGCTACAAGCTAACCACGAGTAGCTATGTGCTAAAAGTGTAACAAGTTTTTTCTTTCCAGTTTAACAACTCATACTAGAGGTTTATAAAACCTAAAAGTACAAGGGTTAAAAATCTCACAATGATAACGGGTTTAAGATATGAAATAACTTTTAACTAATATGCCAACGCAACCAAACAGTGTACCCAGGAACCATTTTCTAAAATACAGTCCAGTTCTCGAGTTTAAATCCTAAAAACTGTTTAATCCCAAGCAGTGAGTGTTTCATCACAAGGTTTCTCCTTTGCTTCAAAAACAATCAATAGCTCAAAGGTTGTTTTAAGTACATTCTCATCTCTGTGGGGCACTGACCTCCACAAGAACAGGGCTTTGATTAACATTGCAGCTTGCTTGCATGCACCATAGACGGAAAACTGGTCTTCCACAACAAAATACGACAACACTGGGTGAGTGAAGCCTTTTGAAATTGAATTGTGGGTCTGCAAGACGATGATTTGTTGAAATGTTGATGTGTTTACCTAGCTAAAAGATTAGTATTACATTTCTTATCTCCATTCTGTGACTAAACAAAGAATAACCAAGCAAAAAAATGGCTCTTTTGCAAATTAGCAAACCTTTTTCTGCCAAGTACGGTATCTTTTGAATACAATGAACGACTATCTCTGAAAGGGTTTCCCATTACTTCTCAGGAAGGATGAAAATGTTGCCATACACTTGGGCTTTGTGGGCATTGTACCTCTGTTCAGTGCAAGCAACCAAAGATATCTGCACCGCGAAGCCAAAAGACTTGCCTTTGGAGCCGATGTGCATTTACCGCAACCCTGAGGAGATACAACCAACGAAAGAACCCGAGAAGACCCCTCCTAGCACCAACCCCAGAGTATTGGAGCTCTCCAAAGCTAATAGCCGATTTGCACTCTCCTTTTTCAAGCAGCTTGCGGAAGGCAAATCCAGCGATGAAAACATCTTTCTATCACCGATTAGCATCTCGACAGCTTTCGCTATGACCAAGCTGGGAGCTTGTAACACTACTCTGGAGCAGCTCATGAAAGTAAGACGTAGATTCTACCAGATTAAACTCTTGAGCAGTTCAACAACTTCTCTTTCCTTCATGTTTAGGTGTTTCAGTTCAATATGATAAAGGAGAAGACGTCCGACCAGGTCCACTTCTTCTTCGCCAAGCTTAACTGTCGACTTTACCGCAAAAAGCATGAGACAACAGAGCTGGTCTCCGCCAACCGTTTGTTTGGAGACAAATCGACAGCTTTTAATGAGACCTTCCAACACATAAGTGAGATGGTCTATGGAGCCAAGTTGATGCCTCTCAATTTTAAGGTAATTTAAATAGTGCCTAAAACTGGGTTTAAACCTATTCCTTCCAAGGTTTAGCTGTTTAGGGAGTAATTGATCTACTGAAACAGGATATTAGATCTTTGACCTTCTAATCAATCGCATCTTGGCCTTCAGGAGAAACCAGATGCTTCAAGGGTCACCATAAATGAATGGATTGCCAACAAGACAGAGAACCGAATAAAAGATACCCTGCCCGAAGGTTCAATAGACTCCAACACCATATTAGTTTTGGTGAACGCCATCTATTTCAAAGTAAGTGATGATGCTGGTATGTGTTCTTAAGTAAGAGGTTTCCACTCTATTAAAGGAATATCACAAATGGCCCTCCAATACCAAACCTATGAAAAAACGCTAAAATAGTAGTAATGCAGGGCAAGAAAGTAATCCGATTGAGGAAAGTTACTTGATTTTAAATCAGCATGAGGTCAAGATCATTATCAGTAGCGTTGGTCGTTTTGGTTCAAGGATTAAGATTTTTTATGCATTTTTGAATCTGCTTAAATATTGATGCTCTACACTCTTCTACTAATGGGTTGAATCGCGAGTGTCTTCCAACGATCAGCGCAGTTCATGGGATGAAAGGAGTTTTCAATCAGGAATTTAAAAATTCTTTGAATTACTCTTAATCAAAAAACAAAATTTCTCGGTCAAACACAGGATGATGCCATATTTTAAGGAATGGTCGGCAACCATAATAAACAAACTTGTGATTGTTGGACTGCCAGCTTAAGAGAAATAAGCCAAAGTGTCCATTTTCCTAATACCTTGACCACTGGAGGGCGTTAAGCTAAATCCTAGCTGACTACTTTAGATTGTGGTCGTCATAACAAATCAGGTTTGATGTGAATTCATTAAAAAATTTGACAAAAAGCTAGGTAGTTATTAACCAAAAAGTTCAATTCCATATCTCCAAACCACTAGGGGGCACTGTGCCTGAACTCTGCATGCATCCTCAGATCATGGTTAGAATCTTCTGTACTAAGTTTGGTGTAAATACTCAGCATTGCCGAGATATAGCAAAACACACTGTTATATGCACAAATAAGGGTGAAAGTCCAGCCTAGTGTTGGCGCTGGATTGGTTGAGATAGAGGGTTTGTAGGTCAGACCCTGGGGTACAAGTGTTTTAAAGACAAACTAGAACTTCAAAAATTGAATACAATAGGTGTTTGGCCCCTAATTCAAGGCACTTGCCTAATTATTAGACCCCAACCCAGAGAGCATGTAGAGAGCATGGCCGATCATTTAATTTTGCCAAATGAAGGACCTAATGACTGAGAGGAGCTCCCTGATCAGCAATCGTAGAGGTACAAGAAATTCCAAACTGTTAGAAGTCTCAGTTGGCCCTGAAGTATGAACGCTCGTGACTGCAAAATATAAATCAGCCTTTAAGGAGGAATGGAGTTGACCCCAGCTAAACAGTGTCCCAAAACTATTTAACTCAATCAAATAGTGTGACAATATGACTCTGGGAAGCCTTTTGACCACTGGGACCCGCTCAGAGACTTTAAGCAGGAATAAATGGTCAGAAAAATATCTGAATATATTCTAAACCTTTAGTAGTCAAGACAATCAACTGTAGTGAAGAAACAAGTACGATATGCAGCTCTTGAGGTAAACCAGTTCCATTTTTGGAAGTGACCTCCCGAATGCACAATTTGCTATTTTTGAACTTACCATTTGGTTTTTCCATTTCAGGGGCAATGGAAAAACAAGTTTGATAAGCAAAATGTTGTGAAAGTAGACTTTCACATCAGCCCAACACGCTCATGTTTGGTCCCGATGATGTACCAAGAGAAGAAATTCCAATATGCCAAAATTATTGAGGACAAAGTAAAGATCCTGGAATTGCCGTACAATGGCGGCGACATCACAATGGTGCTCATCTTACCCATTGAGGGTGCAACCCTCTCAGAGGTCAGTCGACGACACAAGCAAACAATTTCTTTATAGAGACTCACTGTGCTGTAACAAAAACACCTTCATTAAAGGTGGTGGCAGAAATGAACCTCAAGAAACTGGTTGGTTGGTTGCATGCCATGAAAGAGACCACAGTGGCTGTGCAGATCCCTCGTTTCCGCATCGAGGACAGCTTCAGCCTCAAAGAGCAGCTGTCAAAGATGGGACTTGAACATCTCTTCAGTCCAACGAATGCAAGTCTTCCAGGTATCTGGTTAACATTTCGCTATCGTTTTTCTCACCTGTTGTATCTCATTATTTTGCTTCCTATTTAAAGTGGACATCAGATGCTAATGTCCTACAAGGTATTATGATGATTATTTATATTAAGTGTTGTATAACTTCAAGAATGTGCAATTCTCCTTCCTTTTATAACTTCATTCTCATGCCTAATTTAAAGACGATACGTGAATTACGGTACTAAATGAGGATGTGCTGGAGTTGTCTTGCGAGAGAGGTATTCTTGAGCTGCATTCTGCATGCGTAGAGCAGATCTAGGTAAAAGGTGAAATACGTAGGGCAAATGTTAGCTCTGGACATCTGTGAGCCTGCCTGGTGGACAAAAGAGGTAGTGCGTGCTATCATTAACATGACATGATTTGGACACGAGCCGGACATGATGATGGACGACCATGAGGGCGAGAAACTTAACTTTGAAAGCCAACAAACTTTTATCCAGATTGAATGAGTACTATTTTACTCTATGATGATGATTATGTTTTGTAATATATTTAATATATTATAGATTTTGTAATATATTTAAAAAGGATTTGTAAACTTTGAAGAACGATTTTTATGTAAAAGCTTAAGAGAAAGAACTGACCACAAAGGAGTCTTCTTCTCTAAGCATTTGAAGCTTAGAATTTAGGGCAGATTCGACTCACTTAACCTAACCTGAGAATAATGGTGTAAAAGATTAGAGAATTAATTGAACACCATAAAACAACAGATATTAATAGTCTATAACAGTGCGAGTAAAAACATTTGCGAAATCCTTCTGGTAAAAACTTTGTGTTGCCCTCTGGGAGTCTGGAATCTTCTCGTTGGAATTAAAGCGATGACTAACAGGATGGATTTCAGTCGAGTAGCGCTCAAAAATACAATCAAACCAGGTTACTTTCTAGCGCACACCTGCCAGCAGTGCTTCCATCTGCAAATGCTCCACGCTGCTTGTTCCTTATGAGGCTTTTTAGCTGGCTTAAAGTTAAAGGAAGCATCAGACGCCATTTCTCAGATTAATCCCCATACTAATATAAACATAAAAATGAGTCAGTATGTACCCGAGATGCAACCGAAAGAATCTGGTCATTTTGTTAAATAGATGTTTTCTAGCAGTTTTCAATTGCCTCACAGACTGATCCTGGTCCCAGGGGTTCGTAACCACTGCCTTATAGGACTTATTAGATTTTATTTGCAGATAATTGTTTGGCTTTCGTGAAAGTGGGGATAAAAATATGTCCATATAATTAGTTGTAATGACATTATATAATTAGTTGTAGTTACATTTTGTTACTATATCTTTTAATCATTTACACTTAAAATTAAAATGTGTTTTAAATGGCAGTTCGTTGAACACAGAAACAAAATGTTTTGCCAAAGGTAAGACATTTTTAATAGCATTTTTACTAGACCCTTCTCCATCGTGACCAATCAGAAAATAAAATCTTGCTTTCTGGGAATCCTGAACCTCTTGAGGGAATTGATTGATGACTAACAGGATTTCAGTAAAGGCTCACTAAAAAAATATTTAAAAACAAACCTAGAGTAATTCACTCCGCTGTCTGAGTCTGTTTGATCGTCCAAGCAGTGAGAATTTGAGAGAACTGTAAACTATTAGCATGCACCCAACTGATGTGCTTCCGTCTGCAATTGCTCCACTCTGCTTGTTTCTCGACTTCTGAGCCTTTCTCAATGGCATAAACGTTAAAAGGACCATCGTGGCGATTGTTTATGGCGTTAAGAGACAAAACAATGGAACTAATATTCTACATTTGGTTTAAAAAATATCTACTTCATTCATAACGACAACTTGTGACAGGGTGATACAGGATTTATCAAATGCTGTGAGAATGCAAATGTGAATTTTAGTTGTAGATGAGTTATATTAGCTCCGTGAAAGTGTGGATGAAAACATAAGCAGTGAGCATTCGAGAGGAAGCTTTTAGCATATACACCCAACTGCTCTGCTTCCATCTACAATTACTCCACCAGGCTTGTTCCTCAGGCGACTTCTGAGGCTTGCTGGCATAACGATAAAGCGAACATTAAATGCCTGCTACTTTACTTTGTTTAGAGTATTTATGAGAAGGTAGCATATGATAGTTGGGATTTAAAGTAACGACAGGATGCAATTATTCAGGAACTAAAAACAACTTGTATTCAGTCACCCTTTAAGGCCCAAAGAATCAGATTTTTGTTCGAGTTTGTTACATTCCAATGTTGAACTTTTCTAGGGATGGTTGCTGAAGGTGGACCCAACTTGTACATCTCGAACGCCTACCACAAAGCCTTCCTCGAGGTGAGATCTGCTCCGTGATATATTTTGGAATTGCTGCAAGGTAGCTGACGATGTCTTTCTCCAGGTGAACGAGGAAGGCAGTGAGGCCACTGCAGCCACCGCCGTGGTTGCCACCGGACGCTCTTTAAACATCTTCAGAGAGCAGTTCGTTGCAGACCAGCCATTCCTTCTTCTGATTCGTGAGTCGAGCATAAACGCCTTGATCTTCACCGGGCGAGTCTCAAATCCGTGTGGGAGCAGCTAAGCCAGAGGACGCTTTTAAACAAGACGTCTCGTTACTTCAGAACTCCGATTGTTACGCGATGGCTTCTCATCCTGGAACGAAAGCACTGCACACAAACACAGGTTTTTATAGAGGAAGGCAAGTCACAGAATGAGGATAAAACTGGTTTATTTTTGTTTCTTATTAGAAATTTGGGTTTAGCGGTATTACACAATCTGGCCATACATAGTTATACATTTAAAAATCCTTCACAGTTACACTTAAAGTGCTTTATTTCTATTTAGAAGAATGGACTTGAGGCTGCCAGCGAGGACAGAAGAATAGTGGTTATGTGAAGACTGCGTCCGAATTCATAATCAACCTCTCCGACTCTTGTACCTTTTTCATAGTTTCATTATCACAGTCTAATCTCAAACTGAGCCTTACAGCCCTATGCAATTAAAGCCTGAACTATTTGAATAAATAGATGGTTTACAATGTGCATTTCAGATGGGGTTTTTTTTTCATTCTCACAATAAAGTATGTATTGTGTCTCATGGCGATGTTGAATAAAATATTTTCAGAATTACTGTTGATTGAATCTCATACGACATGTGGTGTACGAACTATATTGCTTTCGCAACACAAAACAATATAGACACTTTGTCAACAATTTGGCTTTCCTTGGTGCAAAATTTCGGAAATGTCTATGTTTGGCCATTATAAAAGACAGACAACATGCAGATAACGGCGTCTACCGAAGGGCAGCAGAAACACGATGTGTTGTTTTCTTGTACAAAGACTCTTGAGGTAAGAAAAGTGTTGAAATATACACGTAGGTTATTTGCATTGAAGTGTCCTTTTCTGAAATCTGTCCCTTCCAAGGGTCTCGAGACAAGACACGGTGAACGTTGATGCTGAGGCTCGGTTTTGTCCTTCGCTCGTCCCGAGGAGGTTAGCGTAGAGACGTGCATGTATAACGAGGCTAGCCAGAACAGGATAAATGAGGTAAATGTAGTCAGCTGGAAACAAAATATGATTAAATTAATTTCAAGATTTTTTTTTAATGCTACGGTATCCATCTGAACAGCCGTTCACCTTTTGATTGGTTCAATCTTGCACATTTTAAGCCCAATTCCATTTCTCTCCTTAAAGGCTGATTTTTTATTATTTTTTACTTCCAAAAACCCATCAATGCTAGCTGGCGGTTGCTAGTTTTCTAGGTTTTCCAGTGTGGACGTCTTAGCTCACATTTTGAAATATTTTTGTCAATAAATTACTCGATTTGATCAGTGTTAATGACAATCTATAGCTGAACTTATGAAATGCCTACTACAAAGACTGTTTCCATGATCCTGTAAGAACCGCCTTGCGAAGCCCGACTATGAAAATGTGTAACTTTGCAACAACCCCTCCCAGGAGGCAAACTCGGTGATTGGTCGACGTCGTCCAGAGCAAGTACTTCCACTTTCTTGACTCGTTAAACATCCGATGACATCATAAAAACTTTGCAATAAGGTAAATATAGCCTGTCCTTTGTTAGCATCTGTCTTGTGTTGGCTACCTAGTAGTATTGCTTTATAATTTTGATCAGTGCATCTACAGCAACAGCAAGTACAAGACAAAGCGCAGAAGTATATAAGCTCTTGATGACGAATGAGAACTCGACACTCCACTAGACACTTGAACGTGTAGCTCCTACATCAGCGATCGATCACTGATTGAGTGGCGCACATCACATGGATATTTGGCTCAGATTAAGGCCTGATGGTTAGTGTAGTTTTGTCACTGAAGCATGATTCAGGCTTTAGCTCTACCCCTTTATTTTGCTCCGTTGCGTGAGGGGAGATGGGCTGTTTGAATGAAGGTTACGTAGTCCTCCAAAACAGAGATTTCCAACCAATCAAAAATTAAGTGGTTTGATCACCACTTAAACCGACATGGCTGCAAATGTGAGCGAAAACCGAACAGATGCAAGTTATTTCGTCATCTCAAATGTCATAAAAAACAAAGATTCTCCTCCTGTTGCAATGATTAATCTTAATGTTGCTTCAATGCTACACTGTCATGAAGTATGCGTCATTCTCCGTGCAGTTGGTGGCAGTTTTATAGCTTTAAAAAGTTGTTGTTTGTAAATCGTAGCAGTACTTCCTGGCAGGGTAACTGCACATTCACACCAAGACCAGAACTTGGGTGATTTGCGCCTGAGTTACATGTTAAGTCAAAGGGACGATGCTATCTTGATTCCGTGGCATGCAGAGAAAGTCGAGTAGGAATTGCGAGTTCTGCAGTCTGAACAACAAGCTTTAGCAGTGCGCAGATTACATATGAGAAGTTCGACATCACATAAGTTATTGTATTTGAATTTTGGTGGATAATTGCAGCCACCCCAACCAATCAGGAGCTTCCTAAAGGCATTATATGAGGAAAACCTGAAACCAGCAATAGCAGAAAAATTGATTTCGACCTACGACCTTTTCTTACATCCATTCAGAAACAATCTATTATTTTCCACTTATCAATGTGAGCACACATCTGAACTGCGCTTTCACACCAAGAACGGGAGTTAACGGGAGTTGTGTGGTTGCGACTGAGTTACATGTTAAGTTAATGGGAAGATGGGCTCTTGAATCAGTGCGTTAAATATATAGCAGGTATTTTGAGTTCTGCAGTGTGGGGTTTACAGATTAGAGGTTTTACATCTCAGAAGTTCCACTATTTGAACATTGGTGGATATTCATAGCCATCCCAACCAATCAGGAGCTTGCTATAGGTATCTCGTGAGCGAGCTGAGCAATGGTAGACGGCGGATTTTGCCTACAGGAAATGCGAGTTGACACTTTCTTGCATCCATTCAGGAACGTTCTGTATTTTTCACTTCTCGGTGTGCCCACATCGTAACTGCATGTTCACACCGAGAACGGGAGTTGTGTGGTTTATGGGTGCTTTACATTGTAAGTCAAAGGGAAGATGCCATCTTGAATCTGTGTAGAGAAAATGGAGGGGGTATTGCGAGTTCTGCAGTTCTAAAAGCAAGCAGTAGCAGGGCGGAGGAAACCGATTAGAGTTCGACATCCCAATCATTCAGGAGTTTCTTATAGGCATCATGTGAGAAAAACCAGCATTTTCTTGCATCCACGTTCTGCGTTCTCAGTGTACACACATCTTAACTGCATGTCCACACCAAGAACAGGAATCGGGTCAATTGCGGTTTAGCAGAAGCAGTTTGAGGTTATCCATATAGAGCAAGCAGAGCAGGTACTACGATTTTGATTTTCTATCATCCAATCAGGGACGTTCGTGACGTTTACCTGATCTTGGTCTGAACACGGCCTAAGGGAGCTTGTAGGCATGAAATGGAGGAATTGGGCTTAAATCTGCACAAGCTTGTAACAGAGTAAAATATTGCTTTTAACATAGCTCATCATCTAACAAAACAATCAGAAACAATGTAAAAAGGCAACATAATTTGGTTAAAAGTCAATAGCGGTAGATGTCGTTCAGAGACGCTAAATATTACAGCCTAGTATATACACTGTAGCGACAAATTGAACCTCCCGAGTGTTATTTAAAGCTTGAAAAACATACAAAAGCCAAAAATATAATATTTGAAAGGCTAAAAGTAGTCAACCAATCAAAGTTTTGACAATCGGCGACAGTGAAGCATGCTAAACCCCAGGCCGTGCCCCCACGAGCGCAGGTCTTCCATTGCTTTTTGCCATTCGTCCACATGCAAAACAAGCACAGGGTCACGTCAACAGGACGGAAACTCTCACAACTCAGTTTTCTGGTTGTCCCGCACTGCTAGTAACCCTTTTTGAGCCTTCTGATTGGCTTTAGGGTCCGGGTTGCATTGAATCACCACCTGTTTGACTGGCATGCATTGGGTAAGAGTCAACGTGGACAAAGTAAGAAAAACTGGTTTAAGAAATGGCCTCAGGTGTATACAATTAAACTGCTTATATCTGAATTGGAATGATGAAATAGATATAGATCCCTTGTTATTTAAACTTTAAAAGTCACCATCACCCTTAAACGATTGGCATAGATAAAACCGGCCCATACCCGCATCTAAATTTCAAACTAAATGCATTAGAATTCATACACAGAACCTAATTCCTTGATATACGTTTATGATTATGCTGCTTAAAGGCAAGCAGGTTTGCCCTTTTCATGAGGTTGCATGGCGCCCACATGCCCTTCCGTTCACCTGGCTCTGTACTGTAAAGCAAAAGAGAAATTCGACAGTTTCAGGATTGCTTTTCACACCACAACTGCTTCTGAAGCAATGGGTATTTACATCCAGAGGAAATGCTCATGTTGGGAAATAATCCAAGCCAGTTTCCCCAGAGCTCGAGTTCCAAGAAAATCCACCTGGTACAAACCAGAACGGTAAACAGAAAGAGTAAACAGAGAGTTCCTGATATTTGTCGGCGTTTGCCTGTTGACCTGTGTTCACAGCGGTGAGTAACAGTAAAAATATCTACTGACCTGTGTTGATATGTGAGGTGCAAAGAAGATGGGGAAATCAGTAGCTGAGGTTTATGCAACAACCCTTTCTTTACAAAAGCCCATCAGAAACAAATTCACAGCCTTTAAACGATAACAGCTTTGCCTGCACTTAAAGACATTTGCCTTTGTTGATCGCTCTAGAGGAGTGGTCCCCAACTCCTGATCAATGGTCCAGTACTAGGGCATCTTCCACTTAGTACCAAGCCACACAAGAATTACTAATTACCCAAATCTGAACTTTTTATTTTGAAAATTGAGGGAAAAATAATATCAAATTTGGGTGCATGTAAATCAGGCATGTAAAAGCAGATTCTGCCATCCTCTACAGTTTTTATTAGCAAGACAGAAACTAAACTTTAACTTAATTCTGGAGCAGACAACCTCTTTTGCACACTCTAATCTTGTTGTTTCGGTTTTATGTGTTACCCAAGTCTGAACTTTTATTTTGAAAAGCTACCTAAAACCTATTTGTCGCGTTCTTTGTGTGCGTGAAGACAATCGTCTCAGGTACTCTGCTTATTTTTTATCACATATCACAAGACTAACACGCTACTAGAGACTGGAAATCAGACTTCTGCTAGTACACCAGATTAAAAGAATCCCACAAGATCTCTACGACAGCAGAGTACACCCTTTTGCCATTTGTGGCATCCTCTACAAGTAAAACAATTATTTTACTGTAACAAACAACAAAAATGTAATTAATTCTGGAGCAGACACGAGATTTTGGACACCTAAATCAGAGCTTGAGTTATTTCAGTATTATGTGTTACCCAAGTCTGAACTTTTATTTTGAAAAGCTACCTAAAAACTATTTGTCGCGTTCTTTGTGTGCGTGAAGACAATCGTCTCAGGTACTCTGCTTATTTTTTATCACATATCACAAGACTAACACGCTACTAGAGACTGGAAATCAGACTTCTGCTAGTACACCAGATTAAAAGAATCCCACAAGATCTCTACGACAGCAGAGTACACCCTTTTGCCATTTGTGGCATCCTCTACAAGTAAAACAATTATTTTACTGTAACAAACAACAAAAATGTAATTAATTCTGGAGCAGACACGAGATTTTGGACACCTAAATCAGAGCTTGAGTTATTTCAGTATTATGTGTTACCCAAGTCTGAACTTTTATTTTGAAAAATGACCAAAAAACAATTTTTGGCACATTCTTTCAGCTGGTACGGTGGATTAAAATTATGGCAGAATGCCGTGAGATCTGTTCAACAGCCCTGAAAAAAGTTTTTCTTTCTGAGACAAAACCTTAACTTTATTAAAAAGGGTGAAATTGTCTACCGTCACCCACAGACGGGATCGAAGAGAAACATGCTCTGATTCAGAGCCATTGTGAGTTATATTTTAGCATTTGTGACACGCCTTCCAACAGTGAGCACATTATTACAGTTCCCGAAAGTGCTCTGCCACAAAGAGGATGCTCCTTTTGTTTGACTGTAGTTTACCTGATGTTATAAGTATACAGTAAGAAAATTTTAGATCACACGAATTATTATATTTTGAAAACATGCCAGTCATATATATTATTTAGAGTTTCTTATCTCATGCATTTATCTTGAGTTACTTTATATAAATCAACCATTCTAACCATGAAAATTGTTCCATTAAACTGTTTTGTAGCCTAAAAAAGGTTGGAGACCACTGCTCTAGGCATTCTATTTGAGTATAAAAAAATTAATTCGCGATAAACAAACTCTACTCTCAACCTTTCTATAAGTGCCTGTTGTAATCTCTTTTCGCCATTTCAGATTCGAGAACTTCCAAGTTCCTTTGGTTACTGAAAGCTTCAGTAAATTCACGTCATAGCACCAACTGGAGACATCTGTTCGTAAGCCAAGTGCAAAGGCACTTGACCTCAAGGTTAAAGTGCCTTCCATTAGACGAAGGGAAATCTCATTCAGTCATTCCGTGGCGTTTGCTTTTCCCCACTCATCACAGACATACAGTTTCCATTTTCCAAAACAGCATCGACAATCGAGTCCACATTTTGGTTCAACTTTGAACTCCGCTTCGTTTCACATTGAACATAAAAGAATGTCCGAGAGAACCTCTCTTCCCCAGAACACATTCTTTCTCAAAGATAGTCAAAGAAATGGTTGAGATTTTCCAATCTCGATGAGAAATGTCTGAAAATAAAACGCTGAACAAAAATTCCGCTGAGTGCATCAGATTGGTATTGCGTAGTGATGTGTGAAAGAGGTAACTGAGCGGTCTATTGTAGCTTATGCGAGGTTGAAAGTCTTCCTGTGGTTCAAACAAATGTTCAGCAGCTGAGTTGTTGACTTTTGAAGGAGTTAAAGGCCAGACAGAATTATGCTTGACGAAATACAACCTTGGCCTCTGTATGTTCTCCGGAGAGCCGTCATCACAGTATGACCACCCCTGTTAACGGCAAGACGAGTGATTCTTGATATAAGCCTAAAGTTTGAACAATAAAGTCCATCTTTCTTGAGGCTGAGTGTAAGCAGTTGTTAATGGCAGATGGGGTCGGCACTTAAAACGAGAAATCAAAATTGTTATGCTGACCTGAGGGTCGCTTTTTTTAAAAACGTAACCCGTTTCCCTAGATTTGACGTGACTGTGACATAGCAAGTCAAGTCACGGGGTTAAATTGATCAAGATTGTCGCAAGGCGCAGAAGCAAAGGACAACATTGTCCTCATATTTTAACTCTCCTTCTGGCACAGATAAGTTTGGCAATTTGTATTCAATTCTACATAGCAATAGCCTAATTTTAGTCATCCTGAAAGATTTGTAGCTGTATAAAATATAAAAAACATACAAAACATACAAAAGAAAGGAACAAAATGAAAATCACTGCATCCAGTGGTGTGTGTGAGGTTGTTGGGAGTGTGGCTTGTCTTCATATGATAATGTCCTCTACGATTTGATTGGTGAAGGTAGATGCGGTTTAAAGCGGAAATACCATTTTTTTTAATCCCTTGAGAATACTATTCCTACCGAACTGTTCCTTGCGCCTATTTTCATTGGAAAAAAAATAGAGGTGTTTTATCCAAGCCGGACACAGAAGACTCTCCCTTGTTGATCCATTCCATGTTGAGAGCAGCTGAGAGAACATCTTGTTGGCTCAACTCCTTCCAATGAGAAATTTCAGTGAAGACAATAGACAGAGGGATATCAAAGGTTCTTGACTTTGTCTCCTTTAACATGAAATGTTATTTCTTAAAAGCAAATTTCAGTCCGGCCCTGTGGTGGAGACGGAAGCTTGGATCCCTTCTCCAAACGATGACCCGGCAACTCCACCATTGCCCTCGCCATCCTCCTGGGTGGGTGACTCATCTTCATTTTGGCCCCCCCGAGATGTAACCGTGGTAGTTTCAGGCGAGGCACTGTGGGACACGTCCTGTGGGGCACAGCCTGGATGGTTCTTGCGAAAGTGCTGGTTGAGAATTGCCTGGAACGGGAAGCTCTTGCCACAAACATGACAATGGAAGGGCTTGTTTCCTGTGTGCTTACGGATGTGATATTCTAGCTGGTCCTTGCGGGTATATTTCTTCCCGCAGATTCTGCAGACAAAGGGGGTAATGCCCATGTGCAGGCGCATATGTCGGTCGAGGCTGCCTTTCTGATTAAAGGATTTGCAGCAGTAAATGCAGGTAAGTCGGGGGTTGTAGCGAAACCATCG
>UELW01000034.1:240309-257026 GCA_900490495.1 Danionella dracula | reverse complement strand
TTGTTTTAAAACAACATTAAACTACTTCTGCATTTGCAACCCAAATTTTTTTGAAAAAATATTTTTCTTTTTCTTTCACTCTCTCTCTCTTCTATATCTCTCTCTCGCTCTCTCTCTCTCATAATGTAATTAAAATTAGTAAACATTCTCAAAAAAAGTGTATCTCACTTGATATATATATATATATATATATATATATATATATATATATATATATAGTTTTTATATTTTAAGACGACTTCCAGAGAGAGAGAGAGAGAGATATTGAAAGAAAAAGAAAAATATTTTTTCAAAAAATTTGGGTTTGCAAATGCAGAAGTAGTTTAATGTTGTTTTAAAACAAATAATGTAATTAAAATTAGTAAACATTCTCAAAAAAAGTGTATCTCACTTGATATATATATATATATATATATATATATATATATATATATATATATAGTTTTTATATTTTAAGACGACTTCCAGAGAGAGAGAGAGAGAGATATTGAAAGAAAAAGAAAAATATTTTTTCAAAAAATTTGGGTTTGCAAATGCAGAAGTAGTTTAATGTTGTTTTAGAATAAATAATGTAATTAAAATTAGCAAACATTCTCAAAAAAAGTGTATCTCACTTGAAAAAGTGCTATAATACTATATATATATATATATTTATATATATATATATATATATATATATATAATAAAATATATAGTTTTTATATTTTAAGACGACTTCCAGAGAGAGAGAGAGAGAGAGAGAGAGAGAGAGAGAGAGAGAGAGAGAGAGAGAGAGATTGAAAGAAAAAGAAAAATATTTTTTCAAAAAATTTGGGTTTGCAAATGCAGAAGTAGCTTAATGTTGTTTTAGAACAAATAATGTAATTAAAATTAGTAAACATTCTCAAAAAAAGTGTATCTCACTTGAAAAAGTGCTATAATACTATATATATATATATATATATATATATATATATATATATATATATATATATATATATATATATATATATATATATATATATATATATATATGTATAGACGACTTCCAGAGTGAGAGAGGTTGAAAGAAAAATAAATACATTTTTCAAAGAATTTGGGTTTGCAAAAGCAGAAGTGGATATATGGACAGACGTGGTTCCTCTTGAGATCCTGGCACCTGATCTGGGATCATTAGTTACTCTTGCACAACGTCGCCTGTCAGGTGGAGCCTAACGACAAAACTTAGACCACAATTTATGTCATTCCTCGTCATATCTTGTGTTTTGTTTTGTTGTTTGGAAGCAAAATGAACATGCGCTGTTATTCCAGTAAACGGTGAACATGGGTAAATGCTATTAAGTTTATGGAGCTTCCACTAATATCATTTAATTACATTTTAATTATTGAGTCTATGGGCAGTCGTGGCTCGGCTGACTAGTGATCAGTAGGTTCCTGGTTCGATCCCCAGAGTGTGAGGGATGACTCTTGTTGCCTTCCACCATGTGCAAGAATAGCGAGGAATATATCTTATTCAAGTTTATGTGTAAATGTACACATGAAAATAGAGTAAAATGTACATTACGATTAAAGAACGGGGAAAAATAACCATTATATTATGTGTAGTGTGGTTCATGTTCAATTAGGGTTCTAAATGAAAAAACAACTTGAAATGTAATGTCAAATAAACGATAGACGCATGTGGAAAAAAATGCACAATTCTGTAATATAACATTTGGGGCTTTAGTTTCCAGAAAAAATTCAGTTCATTTTTTAGGTTTTTAAACATTTTCTGAAAAACAGGAAAACACTGTAACATAATAAATTAATTTGCACACTGCTGTATCATATCATGCCCCTTAATACATTTATCTTTTGGAATGCCAAAAACACTCTTGTTCTGGGACATCCAAAAACACTGTTTCTTTTCTTTGTGTATCGATCCGGTTCTGCTACGGTTCACTTCCGGGTCAGTCAGCGCGTACATTCTTCATTGAGATGAGCTGCATTAGGGCTTTATCTGATTGGTTAGTGGGTGTGGCTACAGCCATCGAGTCGTTTGAGCTCCAGAAAAAGAACACAAATATGCAGGACCCTGAAAAACAAGGTTACATGATACTACATTTTTAAGCACGCACTTTAAGTTGTTTATTTGAATTTATGGCGTAAGTTAATTTAGCGTATGTTTGTGCATTTTGGCAACAGAATTATGGCTTAACTCAACGATTTGTTAAGCTATGCGAGTGGATCGTCTATAAAAGACTATGAAAACTATTTTAATAAGTTGCCATTGTCAAATGGTGTCTGGCTACCAGATTTATTTATAGTAGTGAAGTTGATAGAATACATTAGGAACTGGCCGTGATATATATATATATATATATATATATATATATATATATATACACCTATTTTGTTGAGAAATAGTGTGTATATAAGAGAGATATTGCAACTCACTTGATGATGTTTTAAAACTTTGCCAAATGAATAGGGAACGCCTCCACTTCCAATGGCAAAATGTGTGCGTGACTATTTGATCACATGACCTCTATTGCTTGTCAACCATTGGCTGGTTATAACGTGGTTCGTGTTCGTGACGTCACTCATATGTTGCTGGCAAAGTCAAGTGAAGCACAAAGTGGGCGGAGCCAGTACTCGAAAACGCATCCACAGAGTCGAAGTGAAGACGTCTGATTGGCTGAAAGTTAAAATTTTATGTATCTTAACCCTTGTGTGGCCTTCGGGTCAAATTGAGCCATTTCTATTTTTTGCCAAGTGTAGTGTTTGCCATTTTTAGTCAAGTGTATATTTTTTTCTAGTAGGGACTGGGTGCAATAATTCAAGATAAGTTCTCTATATTGTTTGAATTTGAGATAAGTCATATATGTTGTGTTATGGAGTAAAATTTTGATTTTTAATTGCTTTTTACATTTACATTTTTAAACATTTTTACTTTAAATACATCTCCTTTTTAAAATGTACTTTTCAGTACATTTTTCCTAATGTACGGGTTGAATGAGTTCATGCTTAATACGCATGTTAACTCATCATAAATTAATGGGTAAAGTTATGCATTAACAAACAAAAATTCATGTCCCCCGTTGTCGTGTCCATGATGTCACCCGTAAGTTTCTGATGATGGTAAAAAAAGCCCAGTCTTTGTCTTTGTGAAAGTGCGTCACTTCCAAGTAATGGAAAATGGATCTAGACTCCAATCAGGTGTCACATGGGCAAAGCAATCTGATTGGTTGAAGGTTTAAATCTTAATATTTCTTAAACAGACTAATTTCAAAATAGTTCACCCCCTCAGAGTGTTCATGAAGATCAAAACTAGTGCTCTGAATCAACAAACCTGATGGAAGAGGTGCATACATGTGTTTTTCAGCCCTAAAGTTATTCAGTTTTAACATGGGAGTGAATGAGAACCTGCTCTCTTCTTGATTCAGCCTCTAGGGGCTGTTCGGGGAACTGCAGTTCAGTCACTTCTTGTAATGCAGTGGTTCTCAAATAGTGGGACTATTTGAGCTCGGGGAACATGCTTTTTTATTTTTACATTTTTTTTACTGTTCTAGAATGAAGTGCAATACCACTCCACTACATTAGGGGGCAGTGGTGCTCTCCTTGGCAGAGTATGAAGTGTAGACACGAAGTGTAGAAGACAGACGGAGAGAGAAGGAGATAAAGAGACAAACGAAAGTCTCCCGAAAGCTAAAACGAGGAAATATGAAGCGTATGTAGTGCTTGGCTTCACTGTGACTGCGGTGGGAGACGAGGAGAGACAGGTGTGCTTACTGAGTCTACAAATGTTGGCAGCGAACAGCATGAAGCCAAATAAATGAAGGCATCACTTAAAGACATTACACCCCAATCACGCTGATAAACCGCTTGAGTTTTTCCAGGAAACGTGTCGAATATTGTCAGCAATCACGATCAGCCAAACAATGTTTATAGTTTTATTAAGGATTTAATGTTTTTTTTTACATTTCAGATGCACCTTAAATCTTTTCTGCTACAGTTAATAAAGCTATTCTTTGTTGTAAATTGGTCCATATTTCTTTTTTTTCTCTTATACGTTAATAAGGATACTGTGTTATGCAGAGGTGTACTTATAACACATTTAAAGACAAATAATACTATTTATAGTTGCGCGGGGGGCGCAAGATGTTTTTTTCTTCCTGGGGGGGGGGCGCGACAGAAAATAATTGAGAAACACTGCTATAATGCATCAAAAGGGAAAGCAGGAGGTTGCCATTTTCTGATAATATATACACAGCCATGTTTAACCCGGACCCATCAGGAAATTCTTACAGCTTCTCTTTAAAATGCAGTCTCAAAATATTGCAAACTGTACCTTACACAAAGTGAACTAACATAACAGGTTGGCACTGCTCTGAGGGATTCAGGAGATTCCTCGCTCTCGTCCTGGCGTGGAATCACTTCCGCCATTGTTAAAGTAGCTTCTTCACATATCAGATGGAGAGGTCAAGGCCACACAGGGTCAGATGTCACGGACCCTGCGCCTCTGTGAGAAACCCTGCAGCTGTATATTTTGCAGGGCATCGAATGGGGGGGCTGGGAAGAGGACAAAGTTGAGCAGGGATCTATATTCTTAATGGCATTTCTGCTGCTGCACCTATGCTCGGTTCACACCCTGGAGAACACAGAAATCCAATATTTCCTTTGAGAGGAAAAGGATTTCACGAGATCGCTCTGCTCGTAACTGCCTAGTATCAAAAGCATGGTCAACGAGAAATGGAGTGTTAGTCTGGGACCCGGAGAGATACCCCCTAGATCTTCAACTATTGTTGTATTTTAACCGTAGTGAACATTGTCTTACGCAAAGTGAAATGAGGCGAAGGGGTGGAAGGAGGGATAGCTTGCACGATGTAGATGTTAGCACTTTGGTCGTGTCCTATATACTGGAGAAGATAAGGGTAGGTGGGACCACATGATTATCAGCCAAGCTCCTCTGAAACTTATGTTAATCAGATGATTAACCTCATTTGTTGTGTTATGGAGGGTAATTGGTACCAAATGTTTTTATGAACATGTAAAAAATTGAGCAAAAGTAAACTGATAGAAGAAATTCTGTATTACTCCAAAAAGATAAAATAGTTCTACAAAAATTCCACAATAAACCACAATAATCTAGTTCCTGTTTTCTACAGTATTCTTTCAAAGACTCTTTTTTTTCAGTTTTCAGGTTCCACTTTCAGTTTTACATTTTCAGTTTCAGGTGTCCTTTTTTGTTTCACTTCTGCCACAAATCTCTCGGGGGTGGGGGGGTTAACTTATCTGTTTCCTGATTGGTTAGTCGATAATGTTCACAGTACCCAGTACTAATGTTCACAGTACCCCCCCCCCCCCCCAACATTCTGAAATTGGAATCTGTAAAACTTAAACTGAAAAAAGGAAAACTGAAGATAAAAAAAATTATGAACTAAATTATTTTTAAAGAAAATTGCAGAACATATTTAAGCATAGGTATGTTTTTTTGTAGATATTTTCATCATTTTTTTAATAAAAAATATAGAATTTCATCCATCAATCCATTTTCTTGTCGGCTTTCTTCCCTTTCGGGGTCTCCACAGCGGAATGAACTTCCAACTCTTCTGGAATATGTTTTATGCGGCGGATGCCCTTCCAGCTGCAACCCATCGCTGGGAAACATTCACACACACTCGTTCACATTTTAACACTATGGACAATCGTTTTTACCCAATTGAGAACATGCAAACTCTACACAGAAATGCCAACTGACCCAGCCGAGGCTCGAACCATTGACCTTCTTACTGTTAGATGACTGTGCTACCCACTGCACCACCATGACGCCCTGTAGAGTTTCACTTTCTATCAATTTGTTTTTGTTACCTTTAACAAAAATTGAGGCGCGTGATCTACGCGTGCAGTTACACAACATTTGACGAAACGATCTCAACATTTAGTTTTTTTCCTCTTCCCAGCCTCTCAACGAACATGCCATGTGTTTCCCTTCAACCATTCGGCCCTTTCCCAAGCAAAGTTCAAAGTTCAAATTTTATTTGTCACATACATATACATACATGGCAGTGAAATGTTTTTTTTGACTGTCCAACAAAAAGTATAAATATTATATAAACTAGAAAAGTAAGAGAAATATTTACAATAAGCAGCAATGTCAGTGTTCAGTGTTAAATGTGATAAGTGTAAAAGTTTCAATGTGCTGTGGAAAGTATGAAACTAAGTGCTGGGGTGAGTCCAGAAGTCCAGGTGCTAGGTGTACTGGTTGAGGGTCCTGATGGCCTGGTGGAAGAAGCTCCTCCTCATCCTCTCTGTGTTTGCCTTCAAGGAACGGAAACGTTTCCCTGACCTCACCAGAGAGAAGAGTCCATTGTTGGGATGGCTGAGGTCCTTCAGTATCTCCTTGGGTTTGGTCCAGCACCGCTTGCTTTAGATGTCCAGGTTAGGGAGCTCGATACGGATGGTACACTCAGCTGATCGCACCACCCTCTGGAGAGCTTTCTGACCTGTTTTATGCTGTTCCCAAACCAGGTAGTGATATGGCAGTCAAAGGCTGATGATTTGAGGGTGTTACGCAGGAAACAATGCATGGAAAGTGACCTGAACATCGCTCAGGATCTGCACATCAGCATCCTTCATTCGCATCAACATCTGTGAGCTTCACGAGTGGCACCAAAGTGGAGAGGTGAATGTGAGAAGATGGTTGTTTCCATCACATGCCACACGACAGGTCGGTCGATTACAATGATGTTACAACAGCACAAAACTGCGTTCCAAAGTTCTCGTTTATTAGATCCAGCTCTTTCTTGGAATCCAGATGTTGCCGCCTGAACTCCTCGAGAAGGTTTACATCGCTGGTGCCCCTTCAGGCGTGGGCAATAAAAGCGGCTGTAATTTGTAGTCGCTCCTTTAAATTGACCCATAAAGCGCTCCCAGGAAATATGATCCCAGGAAACAATAAATGAATCCCTCTTGTTTTGCTCACCAACACGTGGACTGCTATTTTAACAAGGGTTTACACAGACGGACATGATTTGACTCAACAATCCGCGGCTGATGGAGAAACGTTGTTCTTAGAAAAAAGGAAAGAGATCGAGACGGCTCTATTCGCTGTCTGAGGTCAGACTGCCTGCCCTCAAACATGGCACAAATAGCTTCTCTTTCTGTTATTACAGGCGATTCTTTGAAATCCTAGATGGGAAACGTAAATAGATTTTCAATGTCCGCAAACAGCGGGTCAGTGATGGGTCGAGCGATCACTGAGGACTTGTTGAGAACCACTATTTAAAAAAAGTCAACACTTTCTCATCTTAAGCCTCAAAGACAAACCAAACCTGAGTTTTCTGTCACTTTAAGTGTGAGCTTCTTCAGGAGGGAGTCTGATTGGCTGTCGAGTCATCTAATTGGTTCGTTGGTTACCTGCAAGGAGGGTTCAGGGTCAAGAAGTTTTGGATTGGTTTATTTCAACTGAAAAAAAAAGAGTCCATCCATTATACATTGTGAATTTTTATGTCACTGAATAAGTGCTTGATTGAAAGGGTTTTTATTCATTTATGTGTGTGTGTGTGTGTGTGTGTGTGGGAGGGGGGTTTTGGGGGGGGGGGGGGTGATTTCATGCTGTTGTCTAACAACATTTGTTTAGAAATTTCAAGTATATCCACATTCCTCACTCCAGAAATCATAATTTATACTCTTAAATGCAGCAAAGTTCAACTTTTATTTTGAAATGTCAAGTATATCCACATTCCTCGCTCCAGAAATCATAATTTATACTCTTAAATGCAGCAAAGTTAAACTTTTATTTTGAAATCTCAAGTATATCAACACCCCAAACTCCGAATATCATAATTTATACTCCTAAAAATGTAGGAAATGTAAACATTTATTTTATATACATATATATATTTATCAACACAAAATAGGGGCCCCTGTGCATTCGTTTGCCTTGGGCCCCAAATTCCAAAATGTACAAAATCCCCAACTGCGCAGATAACACGCACAGCCCTGTTTAACAATTCCTGCAGTCCCTACGTACACATGAAGGCAAATGGTACCCTACACACAAATGTAACAAACACCACACATTGGCACTATGACAGAGGCAGTAAGTGTCAGTCTACGATGTGTATTCAATTAGTTAGCCAGCTTAATTTATTATCCCGGGGTTAGTTAAACCTGAGCCAGGAAGCTGCCGGTGATGTGTTCTGGGCTGCGTGACTCGGGGCACATGTGCTCACTTTCACTTGTGTGTAAATTCCTCGTCTGTAATGAACTCCACATGCTCGGCTGCAGCTGGCAGACGCGTTCTCACCCTCAGAATCACGTTTCTTCTCTGTTCTCTGTTTGTGTTGAGGAGTAGCAGGCTAGAGAAGAGCCTCACTCACTCCTCAGCCACTGGGTTTGGATAGAATACGGCTCAAGAAGAAGTGAATCAGTTTTATGTAACGGCTGTGCGAGAGCTCTGACTGACTTTTTCTAGCTTTTGATGTAGATTCAATGTATTAATGTTTGCCAATTTTGAAGTTAGAATTAGGGGCGTCTCGGTGGTGCAGTTTTGCAGTTAATTCTCTTATTCCGCGTGTCTTTGTTCTTGTGGGGGAAACCGGAGCACCCAGAGAAAACCCACGCGATCACGAGGAGAACATGAGAACTCCACACAGAAACTGACCCAGCCGAGGCTTGAACCAGCAACCTTCTTGCTGTGAGACCCACTGCGCCACCGTGACGGCCCGTTAACAGTTTTTTTCTCCATCAATTTAATTTAATGTATTCATTTCATATTGGAATGCGTATCTTATTGACCAGTTTTATTATTTACCCAGCTCACTGGTTTCTGCTATTTTAATGACTTCTAAAATAAAAGAATGCAAACTAATCTTTAAACGAAAGGCGTTGTGGTCTGGTGCATAAGGGACTTGTGATTGGAAGGTCACAGGTTCGATCCCCTGATCCACCGAGTTGAAGGTGGTGTGAGTGATGAAACACTTGCTCTCCATCTTCAACAACCTCAGCTGTGGAGCCCTCGAGCGAGCTCCAGTTTCCCGACTGCTCCCCGGGCCCCGCAGCCATGGCCCCCACTGCTCCGGGTGAGTGCTCACGGTGTGCTTGTTCACTGCTGTGTGTGTGTGTGTACACTGGGATGAGTTACATGCAGAGCACACACTCCAGATATGACTCACTCTGTATATGTGGCCAACTGCTCACTTTCACTTTCAGATTAATTCAATAATTTCAAGAATAAAAACACCAATCCTAGTACAAAGGACCACAGTATAAATGGTTAATAATGAAAAGACATCATGCCGCACACCCCTCCCCTTCCGGAGCCTACCTAGAGAAACTCAAGTGAAACAGAGTCAGTGTGCGTCCGCTCGCAGCTCACAGCAGTGAAAGAGAAGCAAACGTGTGAGGTACGAACGTTTCTGCACGCACCATAAATCCAGAGCCAGCGTGATTCAGCTCAGAACATAAGCCTTCGCCACACAGGCTTCTTTAACAATACCAGACATTGTTCATCAAACTCAGAGCATCACACTCACAGAGCATCGCTCTTTATCTTCATCACCGCTCACAATTACACCGCTCGGCTTTGAAAGCTCTTTCACAATCTCTATGGCAGTTTTTTATACATTAACAAGTTTGCTAAAGTCTAACCAGGGTTGGCACAACATCTGTATTTGTAGGCGATACAATTATTTTGTTGCTTCGTGAACCGGGATTTGAAACACGAATACATCGCCATTGTTCCATTATCAATGAGAAATAGTTTACGACGTGGAAATGTATAAATCGCAGCTGACTCCATCTAGAAGCACACTCAGAGAGTTTTCTACTCACGGGATCACGTGTTTTAGAAGAGGATCGTTATACTGATCTTGAGAGCAAAAGGAACAATATAGAGTAAAAGAGAGAGAGAGAGAGAGAGAGAGAGAGAGAGAGAGAGAGAGAGAGAGAGAGAGAAAGAACGAACGAAAGAGAGAGAAAGAAAGAGCAAGAAATAAAGAAAGAGCAAGAAAGAAAAAGAAAGTAAGAAAGAAATAAGGAGCAAGAAAGAAAGAGAGTGACAAAGAAAGAGAGAAAGAGTGAGAGAGAATGAAATAGAGAGCGAGAAATAGCAAGAAAGAAAGAGCAAAAAAGAGAGAGAGAGCAAGAAAGAAAGAAATAAAGAAAGAGCAAGAAAGAAAGAGTGAGAAAGAAAAGAATAGAAAAAAAGAAAGAGAGAGAGAGATAGAGAGAGAGAACGAAAGAGTGATAGAGAGAAAGTAAGAAAGAAAGAGATAGAAAGAAAGAAATAGATAGAAGAGAATAATGAAATTTAGAAAAAATAAATAAATACAAAAAATCCTGAGAAGATATATAAATGAAAATATTCTAAATAAATAATCTATAAAAAAGAAATAAAGATAGAGATAAGAAAGAAGAAGGAGAGTGAGAAATAGCGAGAAAGAAAGAGCGAAAAAGAGAGAGAAATAAAAACAAGAAAGAAAGAAAGAAATAAAGAACAAGAAAAAAAGAGTGAGAAAGAAAGACAATGAGAGAGAGAGAGGAGATAGAGGGATTTCAAAAAAGAGTATATCTCAGTTCATTAGGGACACATTAATATTTGTTATCGTTCCAAACACAAAATTTCACCTTGATGTTAGTGTTTAAATCAGTCTTCCGATGTTCTCGGATGCTCCGCAGAAAACTCTAAAGACTGAACCAACTGGACTTAGTGAGATGTTAAAACTAAGAATAATACAAAGTCCCTTAAACAAACAAACTATATTAGAATATTAGGTGACCTGAACAATAACCGAGTCACTCTCTCTGATTATAGACACCTCATGCTACTGTCTCTTCTCCTGCGGGCCTCACATTTTCAGCATTGTCACCCCGCGCTCGGCTCTGGGAGCTTCAGAAGCAGTGAAACCAAAGAAAACGCCTCTGGACGGGACGCGGAGTCACATCCAAAGACGCAGGGTGAGTCCCGGATTACATGATCACAAACCTGGAGTCACATCCACAGAGACGCAGGGTGAGTCCCGGATCACATGATCACAAACCTGGGGTCACGTCCACAGAGATGCAGGGTGAGTCCCGGATCACATGATCACAAACCTGGAGTCACATCCACAGAGACGCAGGGTGAGTCCCGGATCACATGATCACAAACCTGGAGTCACATTTACAGAGACGCAGGGTGAGTCCCGGAGCACATGATCACAAACCTGTGGTCACGTTCACAGAGATGCAGGGTGAGTCCCGGATCACATGATCACAAACCTGGGGTCACATCCACAGAGATGCAGGGTGAGTCCCGGATCACATGATCACAAACCTGGGGTCACATCCACAGAGATGCAGGGTGAGTCCCGGATCACATGATCACAAACCTGGAGTCACATCCACAGAGATGCAGGGTGAGTCCCGGATCACATGATCACAAACCTGGGGTCACATCCACAGAGATGCAGGGTGAGTCCCGGATCACATGATCACAAACCTGGGGTCACATCCACAGAGATGCAGGGTGAGTCCCGGATCACATGATCACAAACCTGGGGTCACGTCCACAGAGATGCAGGGTGAGTCCCGGATCACATGATCACAAACCTGGGGTCACATCCACAGAGATGCAGGGTGAGTCCCGGAGCACAAGATCACAAACCTGGGGTCACATCCACAGAGATGCAGGGTGAGTCCCGGAGCACATGATCACAAACCTGGAGTCACATCCACAGAGACATAAGGTGAGTCCCGGAGCACAAGATCACAAACCTGGGGTCACATCCACAGAGATGCAGGGTGAGTCCCGGATCATATGATCACAAACCTGGGGTCACATCCACAGAGACATAAGGTGAGTCCCGGAGCACAAGATCACAAACCTGGGGTCACATCCACAGAGATGCAGGGTGAGTCCCGGATCACATGATCACAAACCTGGAGTCACATCCACAGAGATGCAGGGTGAGTCCCGGATCACATGATCACAAACCTGGAGTCACATCCACAGAGATGCAGGGTGAGTCCCGGATCATATGATCACAAACCTGGGGTCACATCCACAGAGACATAAGGTGAGTCCCGGAGCACAAGATCACAAACCTGGGGTCACATCCACAGAGATGCAGGGTGAGTCCCGGATCACATGATCACAAACCTGGAGTCACATCCACAGAGATGCAGGGTGAGTCCCGGATCACATGATCACAAACCTGGAGTCACATCCACAGAGATGCAGGGTGAGTCCCGGAGCACATGATCACAAACCTGGAGTCACATCCACAGAGATGCAGGGTGAGTCCCGGATCACATGATCACAAACCTGGAGTCACATCCACAGAGATGCAGGGTGAGTCCCGGATCACATGATCACAAACCTGGAGTCACATCCACAGAGATGCAGGGTGAGTCCCGGATCACATGATCACAAACCTGGGGTCACATCCACAGAGATGCAGGGTGAGTCCCGGAGCACATGATCACAAACCTGGGGTCACGTCCACAGAGATGCAGGGTGAGTCCCGGATCACATGATCACAAACCTGGAGTCACATCCACAGAGATGCAGGGTGAGTCCCGGATCACATGATCACAAACCTGGAGTCACATCCACAGAGATGCAGGGTGAGTCCCGGATCACATGATCACAAACCTGGGGTCACATCCACAGAGATGCAGGGTGAGTCCCGGATCACATGATCACAAACCTGGAGTCACATCCACAGAGATGCAGGGTGAGTCCCGGATCACATGATCACAACCTGGGGTCACATCCACAGAGATGCAGGGTGAGTCCCGGAGCACATGATCACAAACCTGGAGTCACATCCACAGAGATGCAGGGTGAGTCCCGGATCACATGATCACAAACCTGGGGTCACATCCACAGAGATGCAGGGGTGAGTCCCGGATCACATGATCACAAACCTGGAGTCACATCCACAGAGATGCAGGGTGAGTCCCGGATCACATGATCACAAACCTGGGGTCACATCCACAGAGATGCAGGGTGAGTCCCGGAGCACATGATCATATCACAAACCTGGGCAGTCACATCCACAGAGATGCAGGGTGAGTCCCGGATCACATGATCACAAACCTGGAGTCACATCCACAGAGATGCAGGGTGAGTCCCGGATCACATGATCACAAACCTGGGGTCACATCACAGAGATGCAGGGTGAGTCCCGGATCACATGATCACAAACCTGGAGTCACATCCACAGAGATGCAGGGTGAGTCCCGGATCACATGATCACAAACCTGGGGTCACATCCACAGAGACGCTGTGTAAGTCCCGGATCACATGATCACAAACCTTGGGTCACGTCCACAGAGATGCAGGGTGAGTCCCGGAGCACATGATCACAAACCTGGAGTCACATGAGGTCAAAACCGTCCCCTGTCTCTTCTCTCTCTGTCTCTGTCTCTATCTCTCTTTCTTGCTCTCTCTCTCTCTCTCCTGTCTGGAGATGGTAATTTTTCTAAAACAGACATAACCGAGCGAGAGCTGAAGACATACCTAGTGTGGCAGTGGTTTTATCTTAACTGTAGTGGAGAGGGGATCGTAACATGGTGTCAGGGCCTCTCACTTCTTTTCCATTAGTCTTTTTCTTTGTCTTAATATTATACATAGTCAAGGCTTAGTTTGTGTTTGTTCGGAACATTCGTTTATCAGCACCTGCTTGTTTGTGTTAAGTCGCTTCACCTGTCCCTTGGTCGTGTTTGCTTTATGTTCCTCACAGTTTAGGGAGTCTGTCTCCTTCATTGTACGTCACTCCTTGCCACCTTGTCATTTACTCGTGTCTCACCAATTTATTGCAAGTTATTTGTCCTAAAAGTCCAGTTTTAGTTCGTAGATAGGTTTTCCCTTTGTGGATCATTTTGTTTTCTTGTTCATTTTCTTGTTTATTGTTTTAAATAAAACTCTTTAAGTTGAATGGCTGGCCTGCATTCGAGTTCTGCCTTTCTAAACACCGCTCCACCTGACACATGATCCCTGATTTGGTAAAACCACGCCTACTTTCCCACCTAAACTACAGAAGGCTAATATTTTGGAAATGAAGCAATCTACAGCTAAAGTAGTTGTTTTATCTTAACCCTAGTCAGAGTGGATTATAATATCATGCCTAATTTGCATAAACAGTGTAGATCACGCCTACTTTCCGCTGAAAGGCTAGAAAACAAAGCGTTCTACAAGTGTGGCAGCGGTTTTATCTTAACTGTGGTGGTTTTCTTGCTTATTGTTTTAAATAAAATGCTTTAAGTTGAATGGCTGGTCTGCATTTAGGTTCTGCCTTTCTAAATACCACTCCACCAACCAAATGATCTCTGGTTTGCATAAATTTAGTAGACCACGCCCACTTTCCCACCGAAACTTTAAAGGCTAATATTTTGGAAATGAAGCAATCTACAGCTACAGTCGTTGTTTTATCTCAACCCTAGTGAAATTGGAATATAATATCATACCTAATTTGGATAAATATTTTAGACCACAACTACTTTTCCACAGAAACATTAAAGGCTAATATTTAAAAAACGAAGCCACCTAAAGGTGCGGTGGTTGTTTAATCTTAACCCTAGTGGAGAAGATTTTAACATCATGCCTAATTTGCATAAATGAATTAGACCACGCCCACTTTTCCACAGTAGCTTCAACAGCTAATATCTTGAAAAACCAAGCGATCTTCAGACGCTACGGTTCATTTTTCTTAACCCTACCGGAGAGAGGGTTTTAACATGTGGCCAAATTAACATAGATCCATTAGGCCACACCCACTTTCCTACAGAAACTTCGATGGCTAATATCTCAGAAAAAAAGATCTACAGATGCGGGGTTTTATCTTGAACCTTGTAGAGAGTAGAATTTAACATAATGTCAAATATATAATTGATTAAACCATGCACACTTTCAGACTGTAATCTCATCAACCGTAAACACTTTCTACCTACAATCAAATTATTCAAAGCTGATCAAGCTTTCAAATCTACTTTAAAGATAAAACGATTCCCCTAAAATACTTTTTTTTAAAGCATGCATTTGATTTTTTCACTGTGAATTTCTCTTCAAGCTCAGAGCAGCTCCACTCCAGCGCTGTGAAAAGCAAAACATGAAAAGGATGCCAGTGATGTTTGCGGAAGAGATATTATCAACTTATTTTTCTTGGATACCACATTGAAAAACAGCGTTTGTGTGAACGAAACAGAAGGAAATTCGATTGGCCCTTAAATACAAGTGCATTGGCAAAGCGAGAGCACTGTGTGTGGGAATTGTGTCTCGAAAAGAAATTAATGGGAGACCCAGGAGCATGTTTGCATCCGAGGCGGAATTCCCCGTTCATACCAGTGATTCTGAGATAAGAGAGAGAGGGGGAAGAGAGAGAGAGAGAGAGAGAAGAAGAGAGAAGAGAGAGAAGGGGAAGAGAGAGAGAGAGAGGGAAGGAGAGAGAAAAGGGGAAGAGATGCGGGCTAAGAGAGGAGAGAGACGAATAGAGGAGCGAAGAAGAATAGGAGGGGAGAGAGAGAGAGACAGGCAAATATATGTTTGAGATATAGTAGCTAGAGCGGAGAGAGCAGTTGAAGGAGAGTGATAGATGGTACTCGCGCGGGTCATCTTAGCTCTATGGGACGTTGGGCGTGCGCGAAGTGATCTTTAGCTCCATCGCGAGAGGTATCTCTCGTCTCCTCTTCCTCCTTCTCGAGCGTTTCTTGCGCTCCGCAGACTACTCGCCTACGTGCCTACTTTCGGCTCTCGGACGCTCTCGCTGCCGCAAGACTCTCAGCGCTCGCCGCCGCTCTCTCTCTGGCGGGCTCGCGGTGTGTCCTGCTTGCTCGCTCTTTGCCTCGAGAGCGATCGCGCCCGGGCCGTCGATCTCATGGCTTTGTCGTGTCTCTCTCGTTGCTATGTCGCCCGCAGCGCGGTCGCTTCACTCCGCTCTCTCGCCGCGCGCTCGCGTGCGTGCTCTAGCGGCGCCGCGTCCGCTCGCTCGCGGGCTGTTCTCGCGTCTCCTCCTCTCCCTACTTTTCTCTTTCTCTCCTCCTCCTCTCCCTCTCTCTCTCTCCTCCTCTCTCGCGCTTTCTTTCTCTCCTTGGGCCTCTTTCTCTCTCCGTGCTCTCCTCTCCTTTTCCTCTCTCTCCTCTTCCCCTCGCGGTCTCTGTCGGGCTCGCTCGCCCTTTGTGCCTCTCTCGCCCCCGCTCTCATAGCTGCTCTCGTTCGCTCTCTCCTTAGTCCTAGCTCTCGCTCTCGGGCGGTGCTCGCTCTCGCCCTTTGCCTCATTCTGCCCCTTCCTTTCATCCATCGTCTCCGCCTCTCGTCTGGTGTCCATCGCTCTCTTGCTCCTCCCGTGGGGTCTCACTGCAGCGCCTCTCTCCTCTGCCTCTCGCAGCGCTCGCCGGTATAGCCCCTTGTAGTCCGTCGCGTCGGAGCTCGCGAAAGGGGAAGTTGCTCAGAGTGGCCGAGCGGAAGCCGAAAAGTACTTAGCAGTAAATAATGGGTTCAAAGTTTCACCAGTTATGTGTCGTGTTAGTCCAAATATATTTGCAGAGCACGTTTAGAGACGATTTTTTTCTGCACAATCACATCAAGCAGATCAACGGAGGAAACCTTTCAGACAAACAAACAACAGACGAGGGGAGGGGGTGTGGTCCGGGAAGCAGATATGTAAACAGCCCCTAATTAAAGCATCTCATTGGTCATTAAAATTCAATTCTCTTTAACAACAATGGAAAGCGCTAACGAGCAGATGCTGAGGGAAGAAAAACAAATACTTCC